>QEWY01003279.1:543529-755164 GCA_006503575.1 Baylisascaris schroederi
GAACATTTGGCTGCCGCTAGCGCGTTTCGTTCCATCCCCCTTTAAGAGATCAGACAAATGTGGCTGCCTAAACACTATCAAGACAGCTTTCATTCTGTTGCTCAGTAAACAATGTACACGATTATGCATCAATTCCAAAATGTAAAATCTACAAACCAGCAAACAGATCAGCAGAAACTTCTGTGTGGGATAAAATTCAACTCAAAGCGATACCTCAAGAAAATAAAACAATCGATTAGGTAAGGAGATAATATCTACCAGAAGCTGCTATATGGTGAGGCATACATAAATGCGCACAGAGGAGCAAGCAAGAAAATAGTGTCTTTGAAGATCGGCCCACAAATGCGACCTTGCATCATCACTGAGCATTTTCTATCTCGATTAAACGTTAAGGTCCGTATATGACCTAAGTCTCCCATATATGCCTCATCAATCATTCGTTTCCACGAATTATTTCACCCAAATACTTCACTTGTTTTGTGCGAAACATTTGTTAACGGAACCAGCCATTTTTTTTTGCGTACCTGTCGGCGCTCTTTTAACTACTCTGATACCTGTCTCATTAAACCCTCTCTCACCATATAGCAAGAAATGATACATCAACTTACCAAACCGCCTTTGGTGTAGATCTCTCCCCGTCCGATGGTGTCGTCGACGAAATTCCACTACTTGGCGTTATAGTCTGCGAAGGAAACTCCTTAAAAACAATCTCCTAGTTTAACATCCTCTATACGTCCGAGTAATATTGAACCTTTGCCTCAGACGTAGTTGAATAGAAGCCACTGATACTTCAGAACTCACTTGCAGTAGCGAAGAGGAAATTTTTGAGCCATCACATTAGTAAGGGGTTCTTTAAACTACGATCCATGCCTTTTAAACTCAATGACACCAGCTTGAAATTCAAGTAGAGTACCCAAGATTTTAAATTACGATGTAAGGACGCAACAAGTGATTGAAATACCTGAAGAAAAAGCTCTAAATAACTGCAATCTGTGGAGGACATATGTCAAATTGAACTCCGGGAAGGATGAATATTTAATTCACTTTATATGGCTTCCAATATATTAACGAATGTAAAAGATGAAACAATGAAGAAGCTGTTCAAGCGGGAATGGAAAATAGAAAGAAATGGGGGAAATGTCTCTTCCCTCATATATAAAAATTCATAAGCAAAAAAATTTGAACCTTTCCTAACAGAAAATTTTTGATCCATTTCGCTGTTGCGCTACAGCCCAAAATCAAATAGAAAAAACTACCGCTACTCATCGAAATAACTTAGAAAAACGTCAGAATCCGCCTACATTGTTTTTGGCAGCCTCTTTTCCGAAATCCCTAATAACACTGCGCCAATGTTTCGTGCGAGTACCATCGGTACTATGGGAGGTACTGCTGAGTGCCCTTTGTTCTCCTTGCGGTAAGTCGATATCGTTCACTTGCGCTTCGATACGTTCAAACTCGGCGGTCGAATTGCCCATAGATATGTGAGTATCGTTCACTGCTAAAGAAAATCCCACTTTCATTATACAATTTTCAGCATCTGATGCAAACAATTGATTCTTATGTGATCACAATGAGGGTATTCTATCAACGATAGATTGCTAAGCTTGAAAGGCTTTGAAATGCTAGCATTTATTAGTAACTTTGCCTCTGTATATTAAAACATCGGATATTAAAAGATTTCTCTCTCGATGTGCAGATAAAAACTTTATCTGTTGTAGGATTTGAGTGAGCGACTTCTTCGTAACTAGTTTAGCACTTCATCAATACAGCTGTCATGCTCAGCGTTTTATGCAGTAAACGATTTAAAATAGCATCTGTCATTAAGTTTATTCATCAAGATCGAAAAAATTTCACCAATCAGTTGGCACCTACGGCACTTACATCTCATAAATCTGTCAACTTCATAAGGAAAGCACAATTTCTCCAACTCATCACTACGCTTTCCTAATGAGAGCAATAATAAAGTCACCATTTTTGATATATTTCTGAAGCCAAGAACAATCACTCCAAACCGATTAAATACAGCTAAAAAGCAGCGGACCCAGAAAAGAAAGCAGGTAACTCTTTAACTGCATCAGGTGCTATCTACTTCCTTCTTTCGAGTCGAATATCCTTCTCCTTTCAAATAAAAAAAAGTAGGGTCCTTTCTCCCTTCAATTCAGCCCTTCATTATTCTCCAGCACCACTTCTAAGGCCACCTCACAATAAGCTGAAAATCAATTTGCGATACTCAACAGCTATGAGGTTAACAAAGTGCAAAAGGATATCTTCCCTTTCTCTCCCACTACCATGGAATACAGTTAGTGTTGGATGGCAAGAAAATTTTGTTCGAAGGCCTTTAAACTACTCAGGGACTTCAGTCTCAGCCGGAGTCTAGAACACCAATATCACTCACTAACCTTTATCTCTCAAGATCTGCACAGCCTGCATGGAGGGTGCTCCATCTTCTTTTTCTTCACGGTTGATAACGTCAACAATAACCGACGACCTTCGATCACCGGTCGAGGAAGCCCGTGAATGAGCGTCACCTACAAAAGTATTTCGATTGAACGAAAATCTCGTTCTGCATGCAGCAATCGAGCCTGCGATCCTTGGATCTTCAGCCTCATGTTCAAAATATGTCGCCAACTGAAAGGTCTTCATCGGCCCTGTCAGCTTTCGTTAACAGCTCGTTCCCTCAATTACCTGTCCACAGCCTGCGCCAAACACAGTATAGATAATGCAGTAAAGCCCCAGGTATATGCAGCAACGCGGACATGCATCGTGCCAAAATAAACACTTCGCACCATTGAACTTGCACAACTTTTAAAGCATCATATTATTGATTTAGGTTAAGCCTACGTTCCATACGAAACGTCAACATTCCCTAACATAATTGCATCGCGGCATGAATAAAAATGAGAGTAAAGGAAACAAATTGGACAGCGTCATGCACAGATGTCGGTCATATATATCAAAGCCATAAATTTGTGGGCACTTGCTGCCTCACCCTCACGACCCCTCCTCGCCCTCAGTTGCATAAGCACAGAACGGTTACACATTTCACTGAAAACCATTCTCAAAGGCAACCATGCCTATCGACCTTAAGATTACGTTAACATTAGCACAGATTTTGGCTGACAACTAGGGCGCACTTAGCAATTGGACAAAAAATATATTCAAAACAGCGATTACTCTGAAAATTCTGATATCAAACAGGACGTAGTGTACATTGTTAGCGAGTTACTCTTTTCCATTTCAGAGATCCACAAAAAAAGACTCGATATTCTAGTATTATTTAAGTGATACTTTTGAGCCCCTTAAGGAGGAATCTTTTTCCTCTAATCAACGTTGCAGGAATAAGAATCAAGATGAGAGCAAGAACAGTTATCTAAGCATAAAAGGCCTTTAGAAACAACTTAAAACACAGCTGCTTGTGGATGAAGTTGAGTACCATCAAAAGTGAACACTTTCTGAGGAACTCTCAGATTCACTCAATCACAGCAAAAACAATTCAAAATTGTTGACGAAGTATGCCGATCACAGAAATTTTGTGCTGCAAGTGCTCAAACAACTAAATTTCTGTCTGCTCGCGAAATTATAACCTACCTGCTTTACACTCTGCCTCTTCATCCTTCCAACAAGAGATGATACTTAGTGAAAGACTGACACTCGAGAGGAAAGGACGTGAAAGGGAGGAGCTCCACAGCTTTGTTTTCCTTCACTTAACTCCAAAACTGCTGCACCCTCAAATACTTAATGTTTGCCGAAAATGATTAAAAGAGGGTGATGGGAAATTTTATTGCTTAAATTTTCAACGTTTTTCAAGGCAAGTACATGAGTGCGCCTTTAAGACTAAACATCCTCGACAAGGATTTCAAATTCAACACGATTCTGCAGTGCAGAGGGAGCTTCGATTTTATTAAAGCGATTTAGCACTAATCAAGATGTGGGCTTTATTTAAAGAAATACGGTGTATTCCCCAAGTGAACAATAAACACTAAAAGAATTGGAGACTATAAATGTGCACCTATTAACAAAAGACAACGGCGATATAAGCCAATCTTAGACTGCAATAATTTACATACATAAATCGGACGGGCTAATTAACTTCGAAGGTTTTCGTAACTGAGCATCAAAATTTTCAGAAACCCGCTGAAAAGGAGATAATGAAACCTGGGATCCCAGCTCTCGGATTGCCATGTCCACCGTCAGTTGTTACATCTTGATCTGCCGATGCCCAAAGGCGGCTGTCTTCTGTGAGTACTGGACTTAACAACACCAGCGGGTCCTCTGGGCAACCACTGTCCGTAGTGCCTGTCAAAGGACGGCTTGAGCTGGGTCGCTGTTCCTGAAATTGCCAATGTTCTCCATGTGACATATAAATAAATTTTAGAGGCAGCTCACAAACAGCGAGTTTACAATTCCTGTGATATGGTAACAGATGAGAGAAAAGGATATGACTTCAGAGAACGAATAATGAAAAATACGGTAGAAGGACGGTTGGTCGAGAGGTCACCGTGAGTGCATCTTTGTTGATCCCACTCAACAGCTACGACGCATATAAGGCTAATGTGAACAATCACTGCTAGCAATCAAGCAGCCGTTCAATGCACTGTATTGCCGAAAACATCAGATATACACAAGCTTGAAACAATTTCACTGTTTCTTAGGTCACGTTGAAGACCTCTCGTTGTATTGGCCAATACGCTGAGAAGCCAAATGAAAGGATTAACAGACGCATATTTTGTCACAATCAGAGATCACAAAAATGATCACTTTGTGATATTCCGAAATGCAAAAATCCGAACAAAATAATTCAAATGACGATTCTACAAGGACGTAATTGACAAACGCTTGTGTTCTATTTTTATACAAGAAAAAATTTCCTCACTAAAGAGGTGCTACAGAGCTCAAAGTGATAAACAACGCATATCCTGACTTTATACGATAAAATTATCGTAACATAAATATTACACTACCTATATAAGGTGCAAGCCTTTCATGCTCCATAGCAACACATTTAAATGACTTCATCTATCTTCGAACGGGCTCGCATTCGCCAGGGGTTTTGTTGGGAATCGTACGGTAGCGAACATCATCTTTCAGCATCATCGGTGTGTCAGATGACTGTAAACCTAAAACGTTACCTGAGTCGTGACCTGTGATGAACTTGAACCACTAAGCATGCACCCATCGGTCGGTTGTTCGTTTATATCGGAACCGTTTACCTGTGATGGATGCCGACCTGCAAAAATCAACCTAATCAGAAAAGGCAAAGGAAAATCTAATTTTGTGTGGGATATGAGGTTCTGACGTTTATAAGCAGATGCGGGCTTCATATTTAAAAATCGACCTTTGCAGCTTTAAATATCCAATTAGGAATTCGAAGGTGACGAGTGGATATCACAAATTGATTTTCATTCACATCTATCAATAACTTTAAAGCTCCAAGGCAGTCATTCTGCATTTCCCACAAGTGTATACACGTTATCTTCAAAGCTAAATTTATCGTCATTATTCAACGTCAACGGTTCAGATGTTCCGAAGTGAAAATATCCTTTGCCGAAAGAAAACAGAATTGCTTAGCATCTAACACCCTCACCTCCCCCCCCCCTCCCCCTGTTATCAGCCAGCATTGGCGAGAGGGAGGGTAGGGAGATATATTGAAAGCAGTCCCGCTAAGATTCCCTACCGTTTTGAGATATGAAGCAAAAAACTTGACTATTAGATAAAATCCGGTGCCAGAAACAATCAAATTTTTTCTTAACAAATCACAAACAATGAAAAAGGTGAAATCGGAAAGTATAAAACCGATGGCACCAACCCAATTGCCCTTGAGCCCATTTCCATACCGAATAACTCTACCGTTGCGTCTATCACCTTATTCTTTTCATTTCCTCCACGAAATAGTAAGCAGCTGCAATGCGTATCAAAAACTTCCTACTTGCGGTCACTTGCACCCGTGAATCCCATTCCGTCTCATCATTTTCTCCTTCTCGCGACGCATCTTTGTTCAAAGATTGCTTTCGTATTCATGTGAATACATTTCCCTTGATGCAACATTTAATCGTATGCGCGGCAAACATCAAAGTGCTGTGAAATGAGAGTCAAGCATATCACAGAGGAGAAATGAAGTCTCGAAAGAATTCCTCATCAAGTAACGCCTAATCAAAGCGTCAACGTTAGAGGATTTGCAAGAATTACGATAATAAAATGCATAATGCTCTTGTCAAACTTTCACTGCACAAATTTTTCAACTGCCTAGTTAGAACTTATAAGAGCAGAGGCAAGAGGGGAAAGGAATCTCGAGTATCAATGCATATGAAATCTAAGTCCTTCCATACGTTTGCTTTATCAGATACACGTCTGAGGCCCATTCCAACGTAGTTTCAAATGTTAAACAATTTTGTAAAGTTTGCCTATTAAAACGATTTCCATTCAAACGGTTCGGAAAAGGAAGATTGAAAAATCTGAACAAAAAAAAAAACGCACCATTGTTAGTTTCGGAGTCGAAGTCGAGATCAGGTGCAAGAGATGGCGAAGCGACGCGAACATCATCAGGAGCAGATGAGTTCTGCGATCGAGATGGCGCTCTCAACTGTGGATAGTGCATTTTATTCTAAAAATATTGCAGAAATAATGTATGACATGGGGCATGCAATTCTCGTTGTAGCGTTGTAATACAGCCTAAGGGAAATGCACGATGCGTTCAACAAATGATATGATGCGATTGCATTGCAAAGCAACCAAGGAAGTGGCATAGATGTGAACACCCATCAACATTCAGTCTGCAATCTTCATCAACCAATTTCGGTACGCTGCGATAAAAACAGGATCATGTCAATGTGAACAATACGAAATAGATTTAACGCAATGAAAAAATTGCAGTAATAGAGGATTCAGATGCAAACGACGTGTGTATCTTACAGCAATGATAAGTAAGTAGAGAGCGCTCTCTTTTTGACTCCACTTTCCTTGAGTGCAACATTTTTGTTAGGACAGCGACATTCCTATTTCGTCAAAATTAGTCACCATTTTACCATGTCAAATATCACAAAGATTCATCGATTAAAGGGAACGGAAAAGTGTAAAACAAATGGCAATGCACACTTGAAGAGTTGATGCGATATGCACTTTTTGCAATCACGGTTATGTAGAACAATGTTAAGATGAGCAATAAGCATTTCATTTTAACTAAATCAACACATACATATTTTCCAGCTCAACCTTCCATAACACATGATCTGCATTGTTGCAGAACACTTTATTTTTTTAATCTTCTTCGAAATGGATGGATCAATGTGAAGTTGATATTGGAAATCACTACATGCCATATATTATGATCACCAACCTATGAAACCCAAACTCTTCAATGGTTCCTGAAGTGGAACTACAGATGAACAGCCAGATAGATGGACACAAACATCATCATGAATACAAATAAGCACTTACAAGCACGGCACGCATCGCATATAACAAGAACAAAACAAATGCGAAAATAACGAACCATAAGACGTCCCGTTACACCTTCACCTTTACGAAGGAATGGTCTCGTCGGTTTATCATTTGTCATTTCATCGTAAGCACACATAAACCGACCATTAAACGAGAATCACATTAACGGCTGGCTGCAATCATAATTGTGTTGGTAGCGTAAGTGGTCATGAAGTATTTCAGTATTCAAAAATTTGGTTTTTTATAACCACAAAAGAATTAGCAATATAATTTCCTTCCCTAAATCAAGAATTCTACTTCCTTCTCTCTTCATCCTTGTAGTGGCTAAGGAAACCTTCGAACTCCTTGTTCAAGGAATGAGCTATTTGTAGAATCAATGCAACTACATTTTATACCTCAGTTCGATGTTGTCGTTGAAAGTAATTCTGGTTGTTGTTCTGCAGAAATTGGAAAAAAAAACAATAGTGAGATATGGCAAGGTCTGAGGGGTACGGTAGATACAGAAGAAAATCCCACAGTTCGAGGAACTCATAAAGATTTCCGACGCGAGATCTCGGGTGCAAAATCATGGAAAAAGCTTGACAGAACAAAACTGTGGCAACTTCCGCAACAACTTATAAAAATGTAAAATCCAATATAAACACAACTATGAAAAACAGAAACAAGTGTCAACAACAAGAAATGAAGGAATGACACAGCAGTTTCGTAACGAATAACAGTTGATACCTTCAACGACTTTTCTCAAGATTCACGGGGGAGGTGAGGAACTAACGTGACGGAAAAACGAGACGTTAGTTGATGTTAGCACTCCCAGCCGACTCCGACAACGAAGCTCCCTTCGATTAACTGCTGGAATTTTAAACTTTATGAATACAGAACGCCAGTTCATGAAAGTATATATAACAATATGATTTTGAATATTGAAGACGACGTTCGGCATCTACTTCTCTGCTTTTGAATGCGCACCTTTGAATGATTTTCGATTATTTGCAAATTGGAATAGCGTCCAATCGGTTGGCTGTCTAATGAATTAAGAAAAAAAAAACTTGCATATTTAGCTAGACCAGAAATATGCCCGAGATAATCGATCGCAATGTTGACAAATTTGACACAACGCACTCCAAGCCGAAAACATCGAACAGACAGACACAAACAGACAATGATACAGATGGACACATCCTTCCCGTAACACATCCGTATAAAAGCGAATAAAATAGATCGAACAACTAAATCATACACCTGCTGCTTTTCGAAATAGCTATTACCCGATAGGGTCCGATTTTATATTCTCGAGGAGAGTCGAACGAGTTCCACTAGAAATGATGCGCACTTCCGATCATCAAAAAAGGCACTGGCATAAGGTTTTTGATCAGCTATGGTGACAGTACACAAAAACAGCATAAAATTAGGGACGTGATGTATCTATTGTATGATTCTGCGCCAAATTATTACACTCTCACCAAAACGAGCCTTAATAAGCAATCAACGCTACGTGGGATGCCAAGGGAAGGGGGGCGAGGTGGTATAAAACATTGCATCTAGGAGTTGGTGGTAGTTCGAAAGATAAACAAAACAGAAGTGTTACAGGAAAGGCGCCTAAGGAAAGAAAACAATCTGATGCAGCATTGCATACATCTTATTCCCCGCATCCTTGCCCTCCCCCTTTCATACACATTCTCTACATGTATGACGTTCATACCTCCCCACATTAATTCAGCGAAAACCTTGCAAAAACATTAACAGCATATGCGTTTTATTCAGAAAAAACGATTTTTCGGTAAGGGCGGGAGAAGCAGAATTCGCGCCAACAACAAGCTTTATGAAAATTGCTAGTGGAGGGCAATCGCATATCGCTCAGTAAAGATGACTAAACGTCCGGCATATATTCCCGCGACCATTAGAAAATTTGCGATAAAATATGCATCCCTCAATCACTCATTCATTGCATACTGTTTCAGACGTGCCGACTGGTTCGTTCCCGGCGGGTGGTTGTTATGAGCTCGAGTTGTGATGATTTCAGTTTGTATGTTTTCTCCTTTTTTATGTGTTTCACTCATTCAATCTGTCAAGGCCCCTGAATTTCGGATTTTGGAGCACATCTTCTGTGGAGCACCTTACTGCAGTTGTGGCTGCGTGGCTCCAATAAACAACTGCGCGTGCAACCTGTGGATACATGTATCCACGAATCAGAAAATCGAACTGAGTGTCTGGTTTCACCTAGCAGCATTGTCACCCTCCTCCCCTTATCTTCGCAGCCATCTTACCTGGCTTCGGTTCTGTTGGGTCTTGCAAGCACCGCACCATACGATAACCACCGCAATGACTAAATATACTCTTCCAATAAAAACAATCAATTTACTATACTCTTAGTGCACCCCTTCCAAATGTCCACTGCCCTGTACTGTAGTGCCCCTCCCTGCTGCGTCAAGCATTTTATTGCACGACATCTTCATATGCGGTAAAGGCGTCGAATTTTGCTGCTACTATGTTCTATGCACTTCATTATTAAAGGTGCTCGCAGTATCACACTGAAACCTTATATTTGCCATCCGCGTACATCAGGACACTTCCGCTGAGTGTCACGACATTTGCGCTTTTGGCAACTATGTCTCGTTAAGCAATCACCCGTTTAAAACTTAGGGGCTTTGTTCTGCATTAAGGCTTAGGTTATATTTAAATGTTGCACTCGAGATATGACATTTCTGTACTTGACATTTTGATACTGATAAACACCTCAATGCTCCACTATTATCATGTAAAGCGGTCATCGTCTAGCGGCGCAATTGTCGCGTAGCCAGCATACTGTACTATCCTAAGTATGTACAATAGGTACGCCAACTAAACACTATACCTGACAGAGTTGCATTAATTTTGCATGAAACTTTCTATGAAAGCCTGAGGAACCGAAGAAATTTTAAACAAAGATAGGTGATAGCAGTGGACTTCACCATCAAGAAACGTCGCCATAATGCATTCAAATTCGGCGTAAGTGACGCTAGAACACATTTAAATATGATTTTGCGCTGCAACATCTTTGCTAGTCCCGCAGTGAACAGTCTGCGCAGGGTTGAAGCGCAGATTTGAAAAATGACCATCCGCGCGCGCCACTCTTTTCTGCCGTCCAGCTCGCGCTTGTAGGACTTGTTCTGTTATTTCATCATTTGATTGCAAATTGTTTGGGTTAATCTTTGTAGGAATAGCTAGGATGGGGTGGGAATGGTGATAATCTGCTTGGTGAAATACCAACCTTAATCGTCCGCTTCGTAAACCTGTTTTGGTAAGGGCAGTATAGCTGTCACATTGACGGGGCATGGGTTTTTAGAAGCTATTTGAAAGCTTGCTTGTTTAGCTACAGATGGAGTGCCCACCGTTCGCTTGGTATATAGAGATGTTGAATCAAGGCTGTTGGGTTCATGAGTCCACTCATTTAATGTGTTTTGATGTGCTATTTTTTAGCGATTATACAAATATTAGAAGTTAGTTACATTCGGCTCGAGGTGCAGCAATTCGTTGATTTACAATTTTTCTTGTGCCGATGCTGCACTCATATTATACATATCGACGTTTCCCCATTCATTTTAGAGTAGTTGATCTGGATGTAGCGTTTCTAGGCATCGCATAGATCCAGTAGAGCGAATTCATCGTTCCCTACCTCGGCCTAGGCACAGTATTTCTGACATCCTTGCATACATATTTTCAATTTGAGATCCACTGAAACTAGTTTCAAAAAATTTGATTAATATGACGTAGGTCCGCTTGACTGAACCATACTCCGCACTTACCTATTGGATTTGAAACTGGTTATGTACCTTTAAAGGCACATTCAAATCTTGTGCACGTTTTACACCTGTTGGATTTTGATTTCATTTTCTCTTGGTACCTTGTGGAATTAGTTGGTTATATGAGATTGATGCAAAAAGTACGTTGTGCGAACTTCTCTAAGACGTTTAAATAAAGGAGGCCGCTAGTTCATATAAACTTCAAATTTCGGTTCATCGTTTTTTGTAGACGCAATCGTAGTTTTTTGCACGAATTTTCCATGCATGATTGCATTGGTACGTTGAAATTAATATGTCTTATTGATGTAGTTCTTCACTCTACAGTCATAATACATGGAGAGGCCATGGGCATCGTTTTATTCGACTTCCTGGAATTTTCGAAGCATTCGACACTTTAGATGGCACTCAATTGAAAGCACACTAAGTGAGCATAAATAAGAGAGTGGGTGAATGCATCAACAGGCAGCAATTGAGTGCAAAAGCGAGAGAGTTGTCATCGATTCACCCACTCCTCTACAGAATGCGTGTTAAAGTTCCGATTCAAAAAATTTCTGTCAACGTCTCAGAATGAGGCATTTATTATAGGACAGCCCCTATCGTCAGTCTTCTGCAAGAATAATAATTTCATGCAACTACGAGTTCTGATTTCTTTATATAAATAGAGTTTGTCAGTAAAGAGCGGGTTCTATGGGGGTCACTGAGCTAACTCTTAAGCATTCTTTGTTGCTAAACCGGCACCGATGGGTCATAGATTGTGTCGTATTGTACGGTTTTACTTAGTACACTTTCCCATAAAAAACCACAGAGATGAGGGCAATTTTGTGGACATGTCTGTTTGAATTAGGTATGCAAATGGCGTGTGAGAAACTCAGCTGCTTTGAAAGGGTTTCTTCTTGTTCATTTGCTGCCACTTGTCCAGCTGTTGTCTGTGACAAACTGTGTCCTTCTTCTCTCCTTTGATCGTCGTTTTTTGCACTTCCAAATTCTTATTGCCTCTTTAAGGGCAAAACGATACTATGTCACTACAGCAAACTGAATATGCGCCAGCGAGTAAAATAGAAAAGCAATAGATAGATGCATGTAGCGATTGGGATACATGGCGCTAATAATGACATGTTGCCTTCAGTTGCGTTCTGCTAGACGGGCACTGAGGTCAACACAAAACAGGCGCATTTGTCAGGAGAAAGTTAGCTTTTTCCGGCTTCACAAAATTACACCTGGCCACTTAGGTTTTATTCGCATTCCGCTTCTGAATGGTTTACGAGATGTTTCCGTTGTAAGGTAGCATTTGTGCTACAAACAATGCGCTGTATTGGTTTATTTGGCAGGTAAATAAGAAACCGATGTGGAAATATCTATCATCAAATTTATAATTGTATTTTTATTTCGCTGCAATTTACGCATCCCTGTGGTCGATGTACGACTGCATTTCGTCATCTTGTTTTTGTGATCAATTAGAGCAGTCATTCATATCAGATTCTTTGTGTATTAAAACACCGTTCGGTGGGGTTGATAGTTTTTGCATTGAATCGTGAACTTGGCCTCATCCCTTTCCATACTGTCCGCCTCAATTACCTGCCCCAACACTACATCACCTCGCTGTTTAATATCACGGACCCCTTGGCGCATTCTCGAAATCTTATGTTATATATGTGCAGAAGTTTCGACAGAAAATTTTTTAATGTGCTTCACACTACCTTGGAGCTCGTTTCCATAGGTTCGTTGGATCCGCGCAAGGATTTTTACGTTGCACGCTGTCATACAGATTAAGCCATAGTGGAGTTATCGGCCGGCGCTTTTGTCGGGTGGCGCTCATGTCGTCGAAATGCAAATATTCGGTTTGGGAACGTAGATGGAATATGTATATTGTGTGCGTTTATGTGCAAAAAGTGTTAAATATCTCGGTAAAAATTTTGAAGGAATGGTTTTTATCAAATTCAAGAGTATTGACTAGGGATCGTCATGTAAGAAAACAACTAAATTCTGGTTTGGCTAGCTGGGGTTGTTCTTCTGCGAGGAACTTTAACCTTCATTTTAAAAGATTTTCCTGCATAACACTTTGATACACACTCAGATTTCTTTAATTTTCGCGTTTTGCGTTTTCTTGTTTCTTTATTTGAGGTTATCACTTTCATGCACAAGTAAGGTGACCACAATTTTCGTCATATGTTGTCCTATTGATCTACGAATGGAATCTGTCATTTTGACTTATTTATGTGCAAACGTAACAACGCCAAGACCATCGAGCTAACCAATTGCCCGTTTATTTAGAGCAATTATAAAATCCCTAACAGTGCATCTTCGTACAAAGTCAATCGATTTTCATATCTTCGTCTAGTAAAATACCCCATTCAGATGACTGTATAATAGAAAATCTGCTTGGGTTACAATCGATCTGCACAAAATACGCAAATATCTTGTTGTGTTTAAAGTGCTAATGGCATTGTTAAATTCCTTCGAAATTAGGGCAACTCGCTTAGCCGGACATTGTGTGATCGTAGCTTGTATGATTGCCAGTTGAAACTCTGTACCAGATAAATGGATGAACGCACTTGGTCGTACTCGTAGATACAGACAGATGTGACATCGCCATGACAGTGTTTCACCTGGCGCTTACAAAAGCTTATAATAAGGTTTGTAATAACAAGAGAAATGATAGCGGTGACGACGTTAGCAGAATGTTAGTGACGATGGTAATCATCGCATACACAATTCAGACACGTTGAGAATATAGAGATCGAGGACTTCCTTGCTTAGTAGAAATGCTGCTGGTGGCTTTGCTGCTATCAGCAAACAGTTGCCTTTTCTCGACAAATGTTTATTAACCATTCACCTGTGCAAGACTCGATTTCTGCTATTTTCACACGGGAACAAACTTCCCAGTTAGGGTGCCAACTCGTGAAAGAGTGCCAATACGCGGCAGTATTTCTCCTTCCTCATTATGGTCGATTGCCGTTGAAGCCTCGTACGCTTCCTAATTCATAGGTATGTTGCAGAAGCTGTTATCTCAATTCCGGAACGACGTGGGTATTGAACACGGCCTAATGAACGAGGAAGCGGTAGAATATCCACCCGGCTGTCAGCCGATATCACTGACTTCCAACAATCACGAGTTGGTTAAACGTCTCAGAGTAAGTATCTAATATTTTCAAACATTTTCTAGAGGAAATTGAGTTACTGATTATTTTGGAACACTCTGAGTACCAGGTAGTTGTTTCGATAGGAAGGGATTGTATTGAGAGGTTTCGCTCGATGTAATATGATGGTAGTGGATATAAGAGGAGGCTTAATAATTTCCACTAATAGATGCATGACTTGTTTTTTTTCTCGCATGACAGAGTTATCTTTCTCAGAGAGCAGCTAGTTTATAGCGCTGTCAGGTTTTTTCATTTGACAAATTTGCTGAGTAATCCGAATAGTAGAACAGATTTGATCATCTTGCCTCACCTCAGACAGGAGATGTGCATTTCGCTTCTTTCGTTTATAGGGACAGCAAATCAGATATATTCGATAACGTTAGTGTTTCAAAACGGAATCGAGGGAAGGTATAGGAGGTATGTGATCTAGGCTACTTTCTGCGTTACAGTTCCAGACGTAGTGAGCGAAATGCCTTTTATTCCAAGAGGTGTGGCCGGAAACGACTATGGGGTCGTTTTCACGAACCCTTCAGAAAAAGATAGCGGATAAAAGCACGGATCGATGGGATTGTGTGCTAGCAAGCTGTAACGGTGCGGTCGCAGGTTATTACGTTGAGTAGTGCTAAGAGATAAACAGGAATCTGCATTATTCTTGATGCTTAATGAGCAGCTAATCTGAATGATGGGTTATGGTAATTTGGTAGTAAAGCTGGGAAATTCCTGTACATAGATGTCGCTAATGAATTTGGAGGTTGGCATCTAGGGCATTTCTTGTCCTCATGTTATGAGGCATATTAACGCATCTTGTCAGGCACTGGATGGCGCGTTGAAGGAGGCTGAAACGAACGAGAGCGTTGCTTTGCCGAATCGGTATGCAAACCTTGTGGAACATCTCAGCAAAAGCCACCTATTGAACAATCCAAACAAAGAAGTGCAGATATTATTGGCTTGCTGCATTGCAAATCTGATGCGAATATTTGCACCCGAATCACCAATAGGAGATCTGCACCTGCTTAAGGTTGCTTTTCGTTTTGGCAGTGTTTAGATGCTATTATTCTTGCTTCCTTTTGTCGATTTTGATTGTCACCATATTGAGAGCGTTATTTCAAGGCAGAAGAAGGTGCCACTCGTTGTCCTGTGCGTGACCACTATCCGACGTGCTTACTGAATATTCCTTGAGGCGAGGAGTCAAAAAATTGTCGATGTCGGTCATATCGGCCGATTGAACATGCTCTCGTTTTGTTGGTTTTTACATATAGTTGAAAGCACCATCAGATTCACTACCGGATGTGAGAATCAAAAGATAAGCGTAGCTATTGCTTCTCATTTTACTTTTAGGTGCGTTGTATACTGATAACAGTTATTGTTGTTCAACTATGCTATAATTTGCCTTTTTAAGGAAGTGTTAATATTCCTCGTGCGAAACCTCGATGGACTCGCAGATCCGACCAGTCCTCTCCATCATCGATACGTTTACTTACTTGAAGTGAATCTTTGCTTTTTAAATGGGTTGGAATTTTGGATGTGGAGGAGAGTGGAGAGAAATTGAGCCGCGGGGATTTGCTAGCTCACTACAACATTTTATTATTCTAAGAGCTTTGTAAACGTTTGATGAATTCTGCATTATATTTCCATTAATTCAGTGTATAGTAGAACGTTCTCGGCTAGAATTAACAGGTGGTGTTTTGACGCATTTCAAAAACGCCAGATTGCTGCCCTAGGGTCGAATCCTATATCAGATGACTTCTGCTGAGAAGGACGGTGAGTAGCGATCACCACACGGTTATTTGACATTTGTAATTGCCCCGTTAGCAGCTTCTGAATAATGGTTTGCTTTTGGTTGTGGTGGTCATTTTGAGAATTTGATGGGTCTTTTAGAAGGTCTAATTTACTTTAGTTTTGAATCAGCAGTTGAGTTCAGTCTGACGCATGCGCCCATCGCTAAGCGTTCATTTGTGTCTGGCATGCTGGATGGTGTTGAATCAGATAGTGCGATGTTTCCTATTGATTTTCCTTCTCATTTTGCACCATTTTCTTTTTTGAATTCTATCATAATTGTCCTTTAAATGGAGACTGCAGGTTTTCTTGATGTTAGAATTAGGGAGGATGTGATTTTTGTTTAGGGGTTATGAATGAATTGTCATATGTGATGACGTCTGGTTCGCTAGTTCAACCACATAACTTCAGAATTTTTTGGTGGGAGTTTTGAAGCGAGAGGAAGAAATGGAAATAAATTTCATCTTCAGGTCAAGTAAGAGCGCATTTGGTCGACGGTGGTCGATTCCATGCTCATGCATTAATGTGTGTTGCAGAATCTAGCTGTAACGGAAACGTTGCAACTGGCGATTCATTTGGGAGATAACGCACAGCCGGTTCTACGGCAATTGATAAAGACGGGTTTTGGCGCAATGAATGATAAGAACAGCGATGAGACCAATTTGAGGGGAATTTTATCGACGATGTGCTCGAAATTAGTGCAGAGTGTCGATCAGGTCTCGAATAGCGTGCTCGATGCCATTCTATTCTTTCTTGTACCACCACAGAAGGTTAGTTTGTGAATGGTTATTTGATGATACTGGGGTGGCGAATAAAAGCATTAGTATGGTCACTTGCGATATCTGCTTGGGGTCATGTGGTCAGATAAATCGAAACTGCTTGATGTGACGCATTAAATTAGTATCACTGTAGCAGATGTTGTGCGTAGTTTTGTTTTAGTGAAGGTTCATTGCTTTGGGGTAAGGATTTTCAAAATGAAAGGCACCACTCGTCATTTCTTCACAGTTGACCTTAACTTAGTGGCCATAGGTTCGCATTTTGACAGTAGCTGGCCATGCAAACACCTGACATAACTCTTACTGAGTTTGAGTTCGGTATTGTTAAATGCGGTCACATTGAATTCAAACTTCCGAAAATTATCGCTTGTTGTTTTTGATAAAGGGAATCGCAGATTTATGCCTTTGGAGCTGTGTTCGCAGCGATAACTTTCTGCCCAAATCGCTTTTACTTTTATGTTGTGTTTAAAGTCGATTGCTTTCGTGTTCGGCCTTCGAATAGAGTTTTATTGAATGTCTATCGTTGCAAGCCTTTTCTTTCCTACTTCCATAATTATGGGAGAGAGCGAAGCTCTAGCGAATGCTGCAACGATCGGTTCTCATTGAATCGTATTTGAGGTAATCGGCATATGGTAGTGCTCATTGAATTCGTTGATTTGATATAAATAACTCACACTAGTGTATGAGAGGATTATCGTTGATGCTGAATATTGCGGTATTCTCCCTAAATTCCCCTTCACGGCTATTGACGACAGCATCTCATAGTTTTGTTAATTTTGCACTCAACTTCTTACTGAACTGAAATACTCGTTTTTGTTTTGCAGAGAACTGTAATTTTGTGAAAATGGTAATTGAATGATGTTTTCTTATCACTCTTTTGCTGTCCCAAGGAGACAATTGCTGTCCCAATCACCTTCTATCCTGTGTAAGCGACGACTTCATCGATTCCATGGAGAACATTTGGTCAAGAATATGTTAATGGAAGAAATTTGCGTCATCTCACCAGTAGGGGATGCGCTATCTTCATACACCCGCTGTTTGCGGGATTAATTTTGTGGAAGGCACACGCTACACCTATATTATTATTGCATAGGATCCGCATGAACTGAATGGGATTGTTTAGCTGTAAAAGTTGGTTTTATTTGCAGATGAACAATCGGGAGTCGTATCGCATGGCGCGCGACCTGATTATAAGCAACCGTGATTCTGTGGAGCCATCGATCCAGTTGGTGAGAATCCTTTAGATTTATGAGCTCATTGATGCTTCAGAGTAAATTCTGGTGGAGATGCATCGTTCGCCATTTTCTCTCCATCCATCAATGAACATAAATTTTCCCTGGATTTGGTATGGTTTTGTGTTTGGTCACTCAAAAGTTTACAAATTTCGCTTCCATTCGCCTTTCATCTCTGCTTGAAAAGTCTGTGTCAACACTTCTGCTGGTCTAGCAATCACTCTTAACTCTATAATGTAAAATTTACTTTGCAGCTTTTAAGTCACGCCATTCGATCAGGCGAGCTACTGGATTGCGATCTTATAACGCACAAGAAGATATTTAATGTTATATACGAGTTGCACGAATTTGAGCCAGATATTATATATCCGGTATTGCCACTGTTGGTGCCTAATCTCAGCGTAAGTCTCTGCGTTTTTGATAGTCGATACGCTATAGTTAGCTTTTTTTGGAAGGTGGTGAGAATAAGTTTTTTCTTTTTTACGGCAGTTTTTGGAAAGTGGGATACCCAGGGCGTTTCTCGAAGAGCTACGGTTATGTTGTTTTCTTGATTTGTTTCGTAGTAAAATAGGCTAATATCTTTTCGATCGTCGATCGAAAGATCGCGGAGAAGTGAAGAAAACATACCTCGGGTAATATGGATCTATAGTGATCGGCCCGTACAGTTTTGTTAGAATAAGTAGAGGCGATCGTTACTGTGATGCTCCGTCCGAGTTGCTCATGAAAATGCAAGTTGTGGGAATTTTGAAGAAAAGAACCATTTGCAACTCTAGAGTACAAGGGAAAAGTGGACTGAAACATAGAAAATGGATAAAACTTGCCTGGAATCTATGAAGCCGCAACTGGCCGCTTTTCAGAGATATCCATTCGAATTAACGGCGGATAGCGTGATGTTTTTCGGCTATTCATATTAGTGGGTTTCTACTTTCGGTGAGAGTCATATGTTAAGGTGGCGATTGCAGCTCTCCGCCACTCGTTCTTCTCTAGCCTTTCCCACCGTGACATTCAAACAGTATTTTAGAAGAGCAACAGTTATGATTATGTGGATCCGTAAATCAAAATTACTGTATCAGTTGTCGAAGCAATCAAGAAAATCAAAAACCGCCAGTGAATTCCGGAAATCTTTTTTAAAACATTCAGGGCTTTAGATATTGCACGAGAAAGGTTATTTTTAGGTGGCCGAAGTAGATAAACGACGAGAGACAACAGTCTTTTTTGGCAATCTCTTGTCTTCTGAGCGATCAAAATTGGCCGACGTGATGCCTGAGTTGTGGAAAGAGTTCAAGTCGAGGTTCAGTGATGTGGATCGCGATATTCGAATCATATGTGTGAAGAAGGCTGAAGACCTGTTGGTATTTCATCCCGAGTATGCTGGACAAGTTACTGGTGTGTTCTGTTTCGATTTACTTATAATGTGGCGGTGATTGGCCATAATGATGTCATGTGCTGAGGTGAAAGAAGCTGAAAAGAGGTAAGCATGTGAGGGGATATTGTGCATGTGCAGCTATAAGTCTCCTTTGCATCGTTTTATATTGCCACATGCGACCATAGTTATTTTCTAGATTGGTCTTTGTTTCCCGTTATAAGTGGGTGCGAGGAAGAAATGGGAAATGCTTAGAGAGAATATGGGAGAGGAAAATATTCTTTTTGTGGGTATGTTGGGCTAGTTTTTGCCATTAGAACCAACTCGTCATCGACACTTAAAATTTATCGACTTAGATTGCACATTGCCTAAACTTCTGCTCTACTGTCACGTGAAGCTATTAAAAGCGTTGATTCAGAGAGTATGCTGATCAAAATTTGAGGTTTTTCTTTGGGATTTCGAAATAGCTTTTACTAATAAACATTTGCGAAGTAGCAGATGGGGTGGATTTTAGTTGTTCGAGAGTGTGTTGCCATGTTTGAATAAAAAAATTGAACCGTTTGCTCACCGTATTATAGCCTTCAAAAAACGAACCAACACAGTTATAGAGTCATGTGAAGTGCGCACAAATATTGCAGAATTGGTGATGGCTCGATGTCGAGATTTGGATGAGACGGTAAGATTAGAGACAGTTCGTATGGTGAAGAGTCTCGCGAGGAGGAAGTTTTCAGCAGTGAGTGAAAAACTGCTAGCATGCGTTGCAGAAAGAATTCGTGATAAGAAGGTTAGTTTTGTTTTACGATTTGATTGCAAACTTATTGGTGAGGGTTGTGCTGCGAGTAGAGCGGTGTGGGGCTACGGGAGAAGAGGTGTAGTCTCAACGCTTTTAATCCTGATATCGTTCTTGAGGGGATTTTATGTGCGTAAATACAGGCATTTTGAAGCAAATTGGGGAGAATTTTTTAGTTTTTAACAAGTTCGACGCCTTTTGAGTCATTGATCAGAGTATATATTAAAAAGTCGTCGTCATCAGTATCTTAATCGGAGCTTTTTTTATAGAAGAATTTAAAGTTCAAGTAGTGCTGCTTCGAGAATTGAAAATCGCGTGGAGTAAGCAGTTTTTTTTTTGCCTCCACACTATAGAGCAGTCAAGTACTTTCAAGATCAATCAAAAGTTTGGAGAAATTTTTGTCGTTTTCGACTGTCAGATCAAGCTTTACAGTTAACTTGTAACTTCAGAGGAGGGGTTGTACTCCTCCGTTTTTCTTTGTCTCTCTACTTATTTGCAAGCAGTCATGTACTTCTTTTATTAAATAATGCGAGTAAACGAACTTGCTTGTGTTTCCTGTTTTATTATTCGCCGCAATGATAAAAAATCGATTTGTGGTTTGTTCGAGTCATTCTCGCTTGTTCTACTTTTGATTATTTAACGTCGCTGATGTATTTATTCATTATTACTTATGAGAGGCTAAAGATGAATGCATGTTATATCTTACGCAGACCACTCAGGTGTAACGGGTGATTTTGTTTATTTGATATGAATTGATTTACATCATTCGATCTCTTCAGTTTTCAAGTTATATTTTCAGGTGGATGTAAGGCATGAGACAGTGATAAGCCTGTCAGCACTCTTCCGCTCGATCTATACAGATGAACGCCTTGCTGAGTCAGAGAGAGCATCAGTTTTGGTTATCTTCAATGCAGTTCTGGTCTTGTACTGCCAGCCGTTGCAGCAGGATAGGTGAGGTTTCACTTCCGCTTTTAACCCGTGGCCATGCTCTCATTTAATCATTTATGTTTCAATTGAAGCACTGAAATGAATGAGCTCTCATTTCTACGAAATTCCTTTCGGCGGTTGCGGCATGACGATCATAAATAGGAATTTGTCTTTGAAAAAGGCCATTAGGAGATATAATTGTCGATATTTTTATGGTTTAATCGTCCAGGCTTTGAGTGGTTGCCATTGGGAGAGGGAAGAAGAGTGACATGTTTATTGCTGTTGGGGAGCTGTTTCTTATTTGCTAAGACAGGGTTGTGCAGCTGTGGACAAAATTTTTGATCACATTTCATCGCGATGGCATTGTCGAACTTTCTACGACATATGTAAATGGTACGATATCTGTGTTTCCCAGGAATGCAGCCAATGTATTAGAACACAGCTTTAGCTAAGCCATTATGCCAGCCGATGATTAAAAATGTTAGATGTTCGACTGTCTAATTTGTCGGCATGTTACAGGGTGTTGATCGAGAAGGTATTCATCTCGAATTTGGTTTCTTTCAAGACACCTGTGTCGCGAAGGGTGCAAATTTTAATCGACACATTCTTATGTGTTGGAGTTTTTGGTGCGAAGTAAGTGCTCATTTTGTATTCATTTGTTTTCTGTTTTGTAAGCTCTTTTTTTGATTAGTGATGTTCTTTCAAAATGGTTTTTGGGGCTTAATTGCTCGTTGGATTATTTGGCGATTGCACAAGATCCCTTCTATAAATTCAGGCAAGAGGTAATGAATGCACCTATTCGTTGACAAGCACTATCTTAGCTAAAAACTTTTAGAATTTTGGTGCAGCGTGGCAATAAAACGAGAGCATATGCTGTCTTATTTTATTTCCTTAGAGGATCTCAGTTTTACATTTCATCATTCTCGAATTTGCACTATTCTCATAAATGCTTTCTCTTGCGTTCTTCTTTTATTGCAAGGACTGTAAACGCCTAGATGTCTGTAGTAGTTGCACCTTTTCTCGGTAGTATCGAAGGAAGATGATCTCTTAATTGCATTGACTGGATAATTTCTGAAAACTATCTTTTTAAATCCAATTAATTTAATAACTGCTCACCATTCAAAATCTTAAAGGAACCAGTAACCACTAGCGAACTCATTTGATTTAGTATGATGTTTCGTCTATGCAGAGCAGTGATGAAAATAGCAGAGATCTTATTTATAGAGCCTACGATGAAATCCTTGCAAGACAGTCGCGTATGCGTCGTCAATGTCGTCGGCTTCTTGAGTTGATCGATGCGGGTAACGTTGAAGAGACCAAGGCTAAAATCGATTCGCGAATCCAAGCTTTAGCTGAATTCAGTGCAGAGCCAGCTAAGGCTACACAATCCTTTCGGTTAGTTTTTTCTTTTCACACTTCGACAGTTTTCGTTTTTTGGACCTTTCATATACAGCGGGGCAGATAATGAAGTGATGGAAAGAGGGAATATTACCACTTGGTTTGCTTCGGCTTTCAAATTTTGAACCCAACTGTTGGTGAAAAGAAACGGCATATCCTCTGCTCGCATCGCAAGTCGTTTATTCCTAATGAGAAAAACGGACGGTGATAATCTTTGTACCCTCAAAACCAAGTTTATAATAGAGTGGAATTCTTTTCATGTAATGGAGTGTTTTTTAGAACAAGAGGAAATGTCTGGGGCAACTTTGCTCGATATTAGGCGAATCTCGGTCTAACCTCTCCGGTCAAATTTTTTTGGTTCATTATCATCTTGGGTTTGGTGGTGTCTGCTATAAAAATATAACAAGCAGCATCATCTAATAATCGAGTAGGTTACATTTCCCGTTCGTTAGAATCAGGAAAGACACAAGAGGAAATGTCTGGGGCAACTTTGCTCGATATTAGGCGAATCTCGGTCTGACCTCTCCGGTCAAATTTTTTTGGTTCATTATCATCTTGGGTTTGGTGGTGTCTGCTATAAAAATATAACAAGCAGCATCATCTAATAATCGAGTAGGTTACATTTCCCGTTCGTTAGAATCAGGAAAGACTGTCGTGAGCTTTGTGTGTTTTCCACACTCTTCATGTTTTCATTCGTTTTGACTGAAACTAGTAAGAATCCCTGAGGTATTCTGCTAGCATTATTGAGTTTACAGGGTTTTCGCGCAATTCCTTGCAAGGGATAGTCGGTCATCGCAGCTATTGAAGTATGTTCTCGGCGATTCATATACATGCGGCAAAATCGAAGGTTGCTTGGTAAGGATTTCTTGTTATTTCTCATTGATAACGCAACGTTAACTTTGTAAGCTTGTGTGGCGCATGGGGCTGCTACCAGTTGGTCGCGTGCTTCGTCATATGAACATCAAACACTGCTAACATATAACAATGCTAGCATCTTTGTAGTGTGAATTCATGGTTGTGCTAGTGTATTGCTTATTTTTGATATCTATAAATGTCGTTTATCTTATCATTGAAATGAACTATCCGCTTTTGAGTGTTCACTTAATGGTTTAATCGTAGAGAGGTTGTTTCGGAGAGGCTTTCTTTTATGGCAACGATTTGGCAGAGGCATAAAAGTCTGAAGGAATTTGAGCCGTCGCAAACTTTGAATGATCAGAGTTGGGATTTTATTGGGAAATTTTTGCAGCAGTATCGCTTATTACTATGCTTCCTTCCTTTTGCTCTTGCTAACTCATGTTTATTCAACTGAAACCTCCCTCTTCAAAAGTATCCTATTATTTCTGAGATGGAGCATAAAAAGGATCCATGTGTTAACGAGTGATCTGTTGTGATCAAATGAATTTTATGATTGCACTCATCGTGGTGATCTTCATTTGTGTAAAAGGTTGTATGCTTGATCTTGATGTGGTATTTCCCCCGTGTGAATGATGACCTCCCCATGCCCTCGGGGCCGTAGCCGAAGCTATAAATAGGCCGCGATGTTGCTTGCCAGTTAGTGTATGTTCATTACTCATTGCTCATTCCCATGCTCGTAGGAAACGGGTTCATCTGCTCCACTGGTACGCCTTCACACAGTCACATTTGTATAATAAAGTTTTGGGGGGTTAACGTGGCAGTTGGAATGTCTGAAATATGAGTTTTCTAACTTTTGATTTTAAGCAGACGTTTTTCTACGTGTTTATTAAGGATGTAAAAAAGCTGTGCCAGATTATTTAGGTTTGCAATGTGTTAAGGATTCTGCTATCATCTGCGCCTTTGCGATTGCTTTCATGAATAATTGACAATTTTATAGTTAAATGCGACGCTTTGGCGTTGCATTGCCTGCTTTTCCAGTAGGAAGGAACATGACACCCTTCAAGTCATTCATCCTTTTTAAATTCTACTTTTCTGGATTTATTATTATTTTATGAACCAATTATTTAATCATTTAGGATGCAAGTCGATATATAATTATAAACAAGTATATACAGTTACAAACCAATTGTATAAAATTATAAACAAAACCAACAAATACAAGCCAATTTGGGATAGTTGAGCTCAAATGCTTTGTTCTTGTTTATGTGGTATTGCATGTCACTTTTTATTTATTGCAGACGGAATTGTTTTCACGAATGCGTGATCAAGAGGATATTCCCAAAGAGGATGTGAGTAACGTGCAGAGTGTGTTGGAGCGAGCTGCACCGTTGCAGATCGACGCGGAAGCAGTGAGTGAACTTATGCAAAAGGTTCACGCCATGATGCAAAAGGCATTCCTTTTCAATGATGCAACTATTCTAAAGAAGATCTTCCGACTCAATAGCCTCGTACGGGTCGGTTCATCACCTTTCTTTGTGCATTTATAATATTTAATTGTAGTTTATATTATCATGGATGTTGACATTTGATAGGATATGATGACATGCAGAAACCGTTGGCGATTACTCTTGAATGTTTCGTTGATTTTTTCCGCTTTCATAAACTACGACTTAGATTCATTTAAAATTAGCCATGTTTGCTAGTTGCAGCGAGACATTACCTATGCGATTAAGGTGTAGTAGGTCTAGCATATAGTGAGCCTAAGCTGAGCTTGATATGAAACGTTTCCCATAATGGGCAGCTGCACGCTAATGATGTAGAAGGAAAATGAGCCAGTGAGCTCATTAATCAGGTACATTCGATCTTATCTGATAGCGAACTTTGCAGTTCGTCTAGCTGATCAAATCGAGAGCTGAAGCGTGTGCTATCTGCAGCATTATGAAAAGAGAACTTGCTTTCCAATGTTGTGATTCTGCCACCATTAAGTGTATCATCTCTTCCTCTCCCACCCAAGTTTTCATCACATTCTCCTTTCCTCACATACCATTTCCGCCACTGAAGCCTAACAATGTCGTGGAGGTTGTTGAAAAATGAGGCAGACGGGCATTTGAGTGGCCGCTGAAGCGCAAATGAGATTTCCTTGCTTTTCTTCTGGATTTTCTTTGTTTTTTTGAATTTGACAGGCTGGAGGTAATTTAAAAAAATGCTCACTGCTCTGGTAGACTCTTATTTAGGATGATTTTTCTTTCCACTTTTATGTCTGCCTGCGCTTCCTTATTTTTTAAGATGTGATCAAAAAATAATCAAGAAGCCACCACTCCTCGATCCCGTTATCATTCTGCCGATGCCAATAATAACATTTGGTAATTTAAGGTTACTTTACTGGGAGATATAGGAACCTGATGGCAATGAATGTTAGCAGTGATGAATATAATAATTTCGTTTTTTTGTTAGGTTATAGCGGAAAACTATCCGAAATGCTTTCGTGGCGAGGCAGTGATGAAACTATTCGCCAAATTGTTGGATTTCGAGGATAGGGCAACGAGTACGTTTGTCTTCTATTATTAAACCAAGTCACTTGAGTGAACTTCGCCACAGTCGAATAACGCTCCAGCATCTAGTTGTGAATTGTGTGGCACTGAGCGCTTTGTTAGCGTTCCGTTGAAAACCTCAACCAACCGAGGTTTACAGACAAGTTTTCGAAAAGTGTAGCTGCCTTACTCGGCATTGAATGATCTGTCGTATGTGAAAACTGCTTGAATATTTTTGCATCTTGGGGGGGAAGGGGGGGAGGGGGTAGCATCGCGCCTATGGCTGTGCTTGCTTGTTGTTGCCTTTTCTGGTTGGAAGTAAAGTCATCAGTTTTCTTGTTTTTGTACTGCATATGCATCAAAACTTTTCAGCTTCTGTAACGTAAGTTGTTGTTTGTTGATATCATTACATTATTATCACTGTTGTTATTACGCGGACACTGTATTATTATGCTACACTGGTAGGCATTATTGCAATGTAGAATTTTGTTTTGAATTATGCAAACTCTTTCGCAACCGGGGAACGAAAAGAAGCTGGCCTTATGAATCCCTGAAATTATGATGGGCATAAAGGTGGTGTTGATAATGTTTTTTTAGATGCTTTATCATTATTTGCTTCATTTTGTGGTTGTGAACGAGATGAGAAGATTGTTTTGGCCTCAGTAATGCTGTAAAGTGGAGCAACGCATCGAAATTATTCCAGTACCAAGTTGGACAATCGGCGATTGAAGTAGCCAACAATTCTCACCGTTTTGATGCGATGTCTAATCGGAGCTTCTTGGATTTGCAGTTGAAAATACGTTGAAAGTGATAAAGTTAGCATCACCCCGAGTGGAGGAGAATAGCGATCAAGAGGAGAAGAGAGCGCATTCGGCATTGCTTGAGATGTGCAACTCAATCGCTAGAGAGGGGAATCCGCGTGCGGCGAAACTTGCGGTCCGATGCATCGTTGCAATGCTGAGCGAAAATGACGGCCGTATAAATGTTGATGAGATCGTTGAGGTCAGGTTTTCTTTAAAATATTAAAATGCGGGAGAGGACGTTTTTAGCCGATTAAATGGATGAAATGGAGTTTTTTTAATAAGTAAAGGGGTCGTCAGATGCTTTGCCCGATAATTTTGCTTATGATTGCAGTGGTTGTCTTTATTTTAAACTGTCGACTGGAAGAAAACATGTCATTCTAATAAACAAGATTGGAGAACTTTTTTTGTTTTTTTAGTTCATTTATGGAAAGATCGTCTGGAGTATGGACTGTTTGTTTCCTCGCATAGCACTTATAATATTTCTGCAGTGCACATCGGTATCTGAGAAAGTCGGCGTTCATTAAGGAGTTTTATTGAATCCACATGAAATGGGGTGGTGACATTCAGTGCAAATGGCAAGGCATGAGAGATTACTCATCTCAGTCAGTTGCTGTCCTATCGTTTCGCAAGAATCGTCTTCATTTTGTTCGTGTGCGTAATCGACGAGGAGTGAATGAAATCCGAGATAAATTTGTTGTCTCTATATATTTATGAAAATGAGCAACAAGCTTATCAATAGACATGAACTATAATCTTTTTTAAGTCGAAATTTGATCGTTCAGTGAATTATTTAAGTTTGCAGCCACTATAAGTAGTCGATTGGACCACGCGAGGAAAATAATGGAGGAATATCGTAGTGTTTTTTGACAAAACTTCAGCAGCGTTTTCTGTCGATGAATAGCTGCTACCGAAAATCTCTTGCGTAAATCTCGGTGGCGAGTATAGGGCCTTGCAGAAGGAAATTTACGGGTTTCTGAGGACAGTTTTTTTGTTTAGGAATATATGTGTATCTTTCACATGTTCGTTGAAGTCGTAATTGAAACCCCTGGTCATTACAGAAGTAATGGCGAGAAACATCAAGAGCCATTGCAGAAAGTAAAAATAGGGTTGAGCAATCCGGTATTGGTTAAAGGTATTTTCAGTTAGAGTTGTGTCATTCCAGACTGCATAAAGCATAACTACCTCTTTAATGAAGTAATGGTAAGCAAAATATGGATGGAATTTGCATACCTCAATGCAAGTTTATGGCGGCACATATTTTTGCGTTTTGAATCAAGCGTCATACATGTAAAATATCGGTTTTTGATGTGTGTTGAGAGTTTCCAGGATTCGATAACACACCTCGAGTTAGATGACCGGTTATGTGCGACTGCGTTCAGAGCCCTTGGCTCGGCAGTGGAAGCTTATCCCGAAGCGTACAAAACGCGATTTGAGAGTCTCATTATGGTTAGTTGCTTTGATTGAAATGATACAAGCCACACCCGATAGCAGTAACTTCTAGAGATTTTCGTTAAAATGTGATGGAATATATGGTATAAACGTGACCTGTGAGAATGTAATGAACTTTGAGGCCACTAAACGGGAGGTAAATGAAGTATAGCCGCAAGCTGTTTTCGCCCACTTCTCACGGAGCCTCTAAAGTGAAATGTCAAAGACGGTATTCAGTTGCGGCAGTCGTGATGCTGTTGCTCAAGAGAGAATGGGAATGTGGCACTTAGATAGAAGACATTCAACATACCGAGAGTGAAAAGATTCTCCTATATTTTGCACACGTTTTCTTGTGTTTATCTCGCTGTAACTGTATTAAAAAGCTTAAGCTATGTAAATCACCAATGGTCGATTTAATTTAGACCTTATCGAGAAGAATTTAACTAAAATTTTGTGTCTTACAGAAAAAGGTTGCTGAAATAGTATTGAGCGAAGATGTCGATGAGGTTATTTCGGCAGAGGAAAGTCGTACTAACGTTGAAAGCGAATTGAATGCCGAGGGAAAGAAAGCATTATATGATCGCGAGAGCTCGAAACATAACGTCGGCGACAAGTGTGTTACAAAAGTAAGTTGTTGTTGAATAGGTCGACGATGAATGAAAAGTGACAGGAAGGGGCGGAAGCTAAATGCGAGTTTCTTATTTCGTCTATGAAGAGGAAACATCGAGACATCCTCCATTCCATCAACTCTAGTTTATTGTGCTTGTCGTTGTCCCGTTCACCAATTCTTTTTTCTCCATTAATTCACCGCCATCCATCATTTCCATTATTTGATTTCTGACCCTTTTTGATTATTTGTTTTCATTTGCTTGAAGATTTAAGGATCTTTAGCGTTGGTTTCGTATAATTTTATTGCAGTTAATGGGACTGAAGTTCATGTGCGTTTTCCTGGTGGCACAAGCGAGTCATATGGACAAGACCGTCGAATCTCTAGCATCTCGCACCCTAAAGATGATGTCGACGTTTGTAAAGAGTGCAGGCGATATATTCGCGAAGCCAACCAGGTTTATTTTTGTCCCTAAATGGGAGAACTTAAAAAAGTTTTTGGAGATGTTTCCTTCAGAACTCCGCCGTCTTGTTTTCCTTCCTCATGTTGTAGGTCACCGGGCTGTAGGTTTTGGTTTTTAAATTTGCAGTAAGTATAAATGCTAAAACATGAAAGCAAACATGTTTGATAATTAATTCATCGAGTTCAGAAGTCCCAAGTGAAGAGGAACCAGTGAAAAACGATCAGTGTAAGGTGGGCGGTTTTATTTGTTGAAAGCCGTGCTCTGAGAGTCGTTTTCCTCCTTGGCAGATTTCAGATATAGCATCTTGTTTTACTCCACATGAAACGAGTATCGTTGCAGTTTTGAAGGAGCTCAGTATTTGTTTGTGATTAATAACATGATTTCGAGTTTATAGTGATATGGAAAAGGCACAGTTGCGTGCGATGGCTGGCTGTTGCATGCTGAAGTTGGCGTCGTGTCGCGATTATGGGAAGCTGGTTACGGTGGATGAGTTTATCGCGCTATCGCCACTTATTTATGTAAGTTTCCATCACAGCGATTCAAGATGAGATATTTTAGCTCCAGAGACTCCTTCTGAAATGAACAGGTAGTCCGCCAAGTGGTTTTAACAAAGCGGATGGATGCAAGGTTGCTCTTTAGCAAATTCAAGTTCTTGCAATGGGACGACCTAAGAGAAGCAAAGCTTACTCCGTTAACACCTGGTTAACAAGATCCGAAAGGAAATAGGACAAAAACTGATCTATTGGAGGTGATTTATTTGATGATGTAATTGATGAAATATTGAAGAAATAATTAATGGAAGTTGCAGGACGATGTGGTGTTCGTCCGATGGCGATTTGTGTCTCGTTTGTTGAAGCATCTGGACTCGATGAAATTATCCATTGAGTACATGGGATTGCTGTCTCTGGTCGCCCTCGTTGATGATAAAGAGTTTAAAGCGAAAGTACGAGTCATCCTCGAAAAGAATATCACTATAAGGCGCAAATTTCTGGGCAGGCCGGAAACACAAGGTTAGTAATTAACCGCTTATCAGGCTGCTTCATGTGGCGTTCACCAGCTGACCTGAGTACGTAGAACGGTGAGGTGGTCAAAAGTATCTGAGGAGTAAACTCAGAAACCAAGGTGTACCGTGAAGTTTCTCCGACGTAGGTGTCAATGGATCAGGATCCAGTACTGTTTTTGCTACTTTTTATGCAACCGTTTGTGCATTTTTTCTTTGCCCGCTATCTCGGAGTGGCAACACCGATCTCTTACTACATCTCTGCGTTGAATTGCAGTCTTGGTTACTTTTGAGTCATTGAGTCCTTGTTTCTAAAGAATTCTCATGCTTTCATTGTTTGAAACTCAGATTCTATGCGTCAGTAAGAAATTACCACAACGGAACCGTTTCTAGAAGTCCTTATTTATGTGAATGAATTGAAGTCGATGAAATGTTGTCTAGCTTACTCTCTCAACTGAGCATGTTATAAATTAGACACGCACTGTTATTAGAAAGGAAAGGAAAGCATTGCAGTGTTTGCCTAAGTACGTTTTTTTGTATATTTGTTCCCCCTCCTATTCCCTCATCACCCATCCCTCTTTGTAACTTTTGTACAAGGGCGAAGCGTGCTGTGCGAAATGCAACTTGATCAGTGCTATGAGATAGAGGTGACCGAGGTGATTTCTGCAATGTTTTCTGTTTCGGAACAAACAAATCTGTGAAGTATTCCCAGCATAATTATCTTTCTGCTGAAAGCAACTTTCAGGTAACGTTGAAGCGTTACTCAGCCGTGCAAATGCAAAGACGGATAGAGTAGGTGATGAAATCTAATGTCCTGCTTCGTTGTTGAATCAGTTTTGCTCATTATTGCTATTGAAAGCATCACCTGGAGGTGGGGGGAGGGGTGTTAAAGATGTGAAGGAGCGGTGAAATTACTAAAGTGCGAATGAGCGATGAACAAATGATGAATAAAAGTTAATCTTTGCAGCCTATACACCTTATCACCAACCAGAGTATTGTATAGCATATGCTGTATATGTTTTATCGAAATTCAGTTCGTTTGCTACATACACCGATGAGGCGACTTTATCCACTTTACGCGGGTATCGTTTTCTTTTCTCTCTAGTTTTTTATTTTTTCACTTTGTCTGATTTTTCCTGATGAATATAAAATAACGAAATCGAATCGATAATGGAATAATGATTTATGAGAAATGCAATTCGAATCTTTAGAATATATATTAGGCAGAAACGAGAGTCGTTTTGGTTAGAAGACTGAATTGTTTTCTGAGAAGTTTATGCTTAGTGATTCGCATTTTCTTGCTGGTATTACTTTACTACGTATGGTAGCATGAACCTCTCTTTATAGATGGACTGCAATAGCGCTATTCTGATCGAAGCTAGCGACAAAATAGTTTATGATTACTTATGTGTTACTTTCTGCCAGAAAGCACTGATCGTGCACAAAAGCGAAGGAAAGAGCGTTTAAGTATTTTTTTGTGATGAAGATTTGTTTGATTTATTATTTATCAGCGTCCGTTTTGCCTGGTTTATGTTTATCTGTATTTGTTATCACTGGTCCCCTTGTATTTATATTTGTTAATGATCTAGTTTTCGCCTTTAGGTGTCTATGGTTTTTGATGGAATTGTTCCAGAGCAACAAAGATCCAAAGAATATGGAGTTCATTCGCGCTATGTTGCAGGTGAGTTTAAAAGTTGCAAAGGTAACGAGGGTGGTTGAGGGTAGCATTTCCGGGGGAACTCACTATCACAGGTCATATGTTTCTATGCTTGACCGATTTTGTCGCTGTTTAAACATTTTAAAAGCTTAGTAGTATGTATGCAGCAGTTTGCATGTAGTTGATACATTGATTTTAGAATATTTTGTTCATAAAAGTTTGTGCTTAGGATTAATGTTCGCTGAAGCGGAACGTTTTGCTAGTATTTCCTCCTTTTTTTATGAGTAATGCCAGAAGAAAAATTGCCACGCGATTTTCCACTTATTTGGATACCTCATGACAAATGGGACAATCTTTGGTGACCTAATGTCGAGCAGATTCATTTAATCAGAGAACGGTTTCTCGAATTTTTTCCACACCCGCTGCTAGGTACAAGAAATATGATCCGGTATATTGGTTTTATTGTCGTACATGGCCATGCGTACTCAGTATATATAACCGTTGATTTTTTGTCATCATCGCAATATTTAACGCATTCTAGGAAATTAAAAACTGTGGCGATGCGACGATGCAAGAAAGTCCGGAGGATGTGGAAGAACAAGACAAGGTTATATCTTTTATTAAATCCTTGTTCCAAAAGTAATTTTTATGGATGTATCTTTGTGTTCAGTTTGTTATGAAAGCACCGATTGGAGGAGGAGGGGAGGAGGGAAAGAATTGTTCCTATTGAAAATTGTTTGTGCAGATCACGAGAATAATTCAAGCCCCTGATGTAGTCGAGGGCTTCCATGCCTCAACAAATGATGGAAGATTCGTTGTTGCCTAGCGAATAAAATGTCTTTGGCCGTTTTGTTTTCTTGGCCCCTCAACATGTGCTTGAGTCGTATTATAGTACAGATCTATACAAGTTGTGTGCGTTGTCGATTTACACGAAGTAAGGCTGTCCAGTATGTTTTTTCATAGATGAAGAGCAAAAGAAGGAAAGGATGAACAGCTTTCAGAACAGGAGCTGCAGAATTATGCACAGTACTCTTTTATTGCTGCTATGTATGAGTTATTTGTATTATTTAGTTGGGATGTGACTTATTTTACGACGAAAGTGCTACTTATAAATAATTTTTTATCATCGGCTTCGTTGTTTTTGCAGCAATAAGAAGTTGGTTGTAACACTGTTACTTTACTTGTTTGTCATACTGCTACTTTTATATACTCCTACAGTGTTTTGTTCTACTGTAACAGTTATGGCGCTCACTTTTTGCTAAAACTTAAACTGTCAGATCTTTCTGCTACAAAAATGCATATATTTTTTGTTTCAGAAGATGTGGGCACTTTGCGATGTTGGGATTTTGTTGTTATCCTATCGAACAAAGCTTACTCTGGGCGCTGGAACGGAGAAGCGACCCGTGTTAAGCAAAAGATTCTTCGTTCGTTATCAGTCGAAGGTTTGTTGGAAATGTTTCACTTATGTTACTGTTTCACTGGTAGCATTCGTAAGTTGCCTTTGCTCGAGAGTTTGTGGTTTGTAGGTTGTAAGTTTCAGTTGAGAGTTTGGTCACTGGCAAAACTTCTGAGCCCGTTTTGGGTGTAACCCAAGTTGCAGTTTTGCTTTTGAAAAGTTATATATTGCTTAACCACTCCATTTACCATTTGATTTTTATACTTTTTATTTAACTGCTTTGTCAGGTGTTCATAGTGTTTGCACGACAGATATGAAAGAGACGATAAGGCAGGCGCAGTCACGTACCTCCGAGCCGATTTTGGAGTGGCCGACGATCTCACTTCAATGGAACGAAATAAAAGTAGTTCTGAAGTTGTATACAGTGTTGCTTTCGAATCGTATACCGTTTCGCTTTACCATTCAAAAGCGAGAAGATTATCCACTGGATGCTGCAAAGTCTTTGATTTTATTTTTCAGAAGGGCGTAGAAATCTACATACCGGAATCGATGATTGAGGAGGAGAAGCGTGGGATGAAGCAGAGTCGTGCCTATGGTGAAGGTAGTACGATGAGTATGAGATTCGACAAATCAAGAACGAGATTAACGAAAAAAGAAGCTAAGAGGACTCGACCGGCTAAAGGGTATTTCTTTAAGCTGTTGATTGGAGATAGCTGAACGAAGCTTTTCATTGTAGTTAGGAGTAGAGGTGCGTTTTATAGATTGGTACTGATTTTTTGCATTTAGCTAATGTAAGTCGTAATGATGTATGGTAGTTATATGATTGTTATAAGTAACTGTGGTACGAAAATATTCGGGTGCGTTCTATGGTAAAGCAGACATCCGCTTGTACTGCATTTTTTAAAGGCATGTGCTGCCTAAAGCGAACGAATAAATTTGATTTTTCAGAGGTGAAGACGGTCACAGTGAAGGTGACGATACTGAAATATCGGAAGGGGATATGTTAGAAGCAGGTGGCAGTGGGCTGAATGTGATTGAGCCCAGTCGCCAGACCAGTAAATCGGTCGGTGCGGGCAAAGTGATGGATGGACGTAGTAAAAGCGCCGATTCGCCTGCCGCTGCACTTTTTGCGGACATGACTGAGAGCGTGGAAAGAGGATCGGACGATAGGGTTGGTGGTTATCGACATTTTACATAAGAATGGGTTTCTGTTCTCTTGTTGAGGCGGAGGTGTTGTAATGTTCGTTGAAACTGGGATCTCAGTAGATTTTTTGGTTTTTGTACTTACGTATTCCGCCCCATATGGCTTTTACCATCATCATTGAATCGTAGCGATTCCCGGTTGCTTTGCTGTGTTTACAGTTTCCTTTCCATGCCAGGTGGCGTATTGGCAGGTAGGGGAGGAGGGGGTAGGATGTGCTGGTAACCTGTCGATGATGACTTGCGTCATGCTAATCATGAATGGAGCATCGGTTGGCTTCAATTCCCATGTTGTAAAAGAAAAGTCTGAGACAGTGTTGCCAAGGTGCGGGCAAAGTGATGGATGGACGTAGTAAAAGCGCCGATTCGCCTGCCGCTGCACTTTTTGCGGACATGACTGAGAGCGTGGAAAGAGGATCGGACGATAGGGTTGGTGGTTATCGACATTTTACATAAGAATGGGTTTCTGTTCTCTTGTTGAGGCGGAGGTGTTGTAATGTTCGTTGAAACTGGGATCTCAGTAGATTTTTTGGTTTTTGTACTTACGTATTCCGCCCCATATGGCTTTTACCATCATCATTGAATCGTAGCGATTCCCGGTTGCTTTGCTGTGTTTACAGTTTCCTTTCCATGCCAGGTGGCGTATTGGCAGGTAGGGGAGGAGGGGGTAGGATGTGCTGGTAACCTGTCGATGATGACTTGCGTCATGCTAATCATGAATGGAGCATCGGTTGGCTTCAATTCCCATGTTGTAAAAGAAAAGTCTGAGACAGTGTTGCCAAATATAATTTTCCGTTTCCATGAAAGTGCAGGCGGACGGATTATTCATTGTTGTTGTAGTTGGGCGTAATCATCGTTCAATTCGAATTTGCAGACAGCTCGAAGAACGGCGGTTCCTTCAATACCCTCAAATAAGGTCAAGCAGTCGCTTAGCCGCTCGAATGGGCTCGTTTCTATGATTGAGGAGGAGGTGTGAAACTCTTTTATTTCGATTAGTTTATGCCTCGTTGTGGGTAAATAATTCTGAACTCAGGTTTCAGAAGTTTGTTTATTAGTCAATATAGAAGCATTAAGGGTACATCCATTTTCTTTCGACATTCGAAAGAAGTTTTTTCATGCAACTCTGAAGCTTAGGAAGTAGTACAGGACAACTCCTAATGGAGTCGTTATGTCTTAGAGCAGGGCGTGCTTCAGCGGTAGGTACGAAGAAAGTCGAAGGATGAGCAGGGTTCCGTCGCCGAAATGGCACTGAGTTCTTTTCCTCGAATGTGTCAACAATGTTAGACTCAAAGACGTTCTCGTCTTGTCGTCCGGAACCCTAGCATGTGTGGGTACCGTCCATCTCTTTAATTTCACTCTTGGCATGGCCAAAGTCAGTGATGACGATCATTCTCTCCGTTCATCGTCGAGATTTTGGTATATACGTTGTGTTTCATGATCATCAGCTATGTATATAATTTAAAAAACTAGGTTAGATTTTTTCGTTTATTGCACTGAAGCACGAAAACTTGTTCGTCGTTGCGTCGAAGGTACTGCAATGCAGGCTTGGTATCCTTTCTAGAGGGGAATATGCGCTCGTCCTAACCACGTTCTCTGTCCACGAAAACTTATTCGTCGTTGCGTCGAAGGTACTGCAATGCAGGCTTGGTATCCTTTCTAGAGGGGAATATGCGCTCGTCCTAACCACGTTCTCTGTCCACGAAAACTTGTTCGTCGTTGCGTCGAAGGTACTGCAATGCAGGCTTGGTACCCTTTCTAGAGGGGAGTATGCGCTCGTCCTAACCACGTTCTCTGTCGAAACGATTCTGAATATGCCGCTGCTGTAATTTGAATGGGGCTAACCATAACCGACTTAACTTATGTGCATGGGTACAGCGATAGAATAAGTAATATTTGAGCATTGGAGTCATAGTGTAATCAAAGTTTTAGCTGCGATGAACGCGTGGAAGGTTATGAACATAGCTTCTTGTTGGCATATACAACTGTTGAGAGTGTTGTTGCAGCATGAGTTTTTTTGTAGAGTAAATCTAATCACGGGAATTCTTTTAAAGTCAATTTAATGCAGGCGCCGTCTCGCAGTCCTTCAAAATCACCGTGTAAGGGTCCTTCAATTGAAAGTACTGCATCGACTTCACAGGAGGCAGTTGCTGGCACGAGCCGGTCTTCAATACGAAAGAGCACACTTACTGGAAAGGCGAGAGCCGAACTGAGGAATGCGGTCGCTAACATTTCGCCGATTTTGCCTCATGGAAAGGCGACTAGGCCAACGGCTAGTTTATTTTCGATGATTATAATTTTCGCAAAGTTTTTATTGAATTCGCAAATGGGTGCTACTACTGAGTTTGACTGTGGTTTATTTCCAGGTATTCTTTCTTTATCTTTCCTCTATCTCTCTTTCACACTCTCCTTCCTTTCTCTGCTATGGTGAATTTCTGATCTATTTTTCATTTTGGGCGGATTAGTAGATATCATCTCATAACGTTTCTCCAAACATTTTTCCCATTGGTATATCTCATATAAGTGAAGCAGAAAGAGGTTAACGAAGCGAAAGGGTAGGGTGGGGATGGGAAGGAGAGACGTAAGCGATTTGTTCTTTATCTTTCGTGGTGCAGGTAAAGGTTTCAACTTATCTGTGAGTTTTCATTAGTTTAGTTGATATGGCAGTGTTGGTGAATGATAGTTTCTATGCTGGCCAGATCTTGATTACTATAGAAGTGGCGAAGCAATTCGTGGGTAAAGAATTAATTGCAGATGTTTAGTTTCAGAAAAGGATATTTAAAAAACACCCGATCTCGGCTGCATTCGTCAGTTCGACCCCAATAGCGGGACTAGCAAATAGAAAGCGGTCGCAACCACGATACAAGATGGGCGAGATAAGGGAAGAGGAAACGGAACCATCTCCATCTAAACGACGCAAAATCGACGAAGAAGATCGCCAGGTGGAGCGATCTGCTAGAGACACCACTCAACGGTACGTGACTGAAAGTGGAGAGGAGGGAGGGTTTTCTCCCTCTCTCTTACGTCAATTTTTATTGTCGTACTTCCTTTCGAATTTGCTCTTGTGATTGGTGATCGATGATTTTTCTGCTTTCCTTCATCACGAAATTTGTTTCTTGTAGAAAACGATAACTAGGAGGGGAGGCAAAAGACATAATTCTTTAGCCACTTGTTAAAATTGGAAATGTGTAATGTTGTGTAATTTTTTAGTTTCATGCTTGCAAGTGGTATCTTAGTCATGGATGAATTCTTTCGTTGCTTTACAGTGAGCTGGATCAAAAGGTACATAACGGCAAGAGTTCTCTATTAGTGATTTGGAGAGTAGAAGAAGTGGGAAGGGGGGGGGGGGGGGGGGGGGGGGGGGGAGGAGGAGGAGAAGGGGAGCAGAGAGGTCGGCTGTACGGGGCGTAGAAAGTTTCGGTTAACAAAAGGCAGAACTAAATTAGAATTTGAGACGTCGCTTCTGTTTGTTACATTGCCACAGTGTTGTGTTTTCGTTGGCGGCTGTGCAGGGAAACAAGCAAAACATTGTTTACATATCTTATTGCCAATTTTACTCATTGAATGATCCATTTTTCTCGTCAATACGTTTCTACTGTATGGAAAGATGTAGGCCAAGGGAAGACCACTTTTCCCTTCTTCTGTCCCGTCTCCTTCCTTGAAATTTTGGGAAGGCGTATTGACGAAAGTTAAAGAAAAATCACTAAAAGTAAATGTAGGTGCTCCGCTTAAAATTACGCTTCGCATTCAGAATTTTCCAAGTTGCGCCATTAGCTGTGCCATAATGGGGATTTTTTTTCCTTCATTTATGTGGGAAATAATTTGAATAACAAGTTAGATGGCACAGTGCTTGTGATAACCGCCGTACTACCTACGGGTTGATTGTGTTGTGGAATGGGATGTAAAAGGTTGAGCTGTCGGTTGGTAAGTTGAACGTTACAGCCTGTCAAAATCATCCAGTGAGCTTCGCGTTCAACATGCGCGCTTTATTTTCCAACATTTGAGCTCCAGTTACGTCACTGTCTTGAGTACTTTTTCTGCTCCTCAAGATATTCTACGTTTTTCAGTTTACGTCGCGGTACAGCTGCGGCGAGGCAATACTCTCCTGAACTACCGTCTCCAAAAAAGATGTCACCACAGAAAGCGTCTAATGCAGTCTCGGATGTGGTAAGCCCGAAGAAAAAGCAAACCGCTCAAAAGAGTGGTGTTGCTAGTCCTAGCACGACCAGCCTAAAAAGGTCGAGATCTAGCCGAAAGACTGCAGTAGCAAGTCCTAAGAAAAGACCGGGTAGATCAGGAGCGGTGGCCTCAGCTAGCCCTAAAAAGACAGCCGCGGGCACTGCAACAACAGCAAGGATGAACGAGGCGCTGAAAGATGCGGATCAATCTGTCGACTTGTTCAGTAGCATTCAAACCGAGGCAGATAACGCAGCTAAAACACAGCGTGGTGGGAAAGCTTCCGGACGCAGGCGGCAAAAGAAAGCTGGGGAAGGCAGGACCGAAACCATCGATAGTACACAAGAGGCAGTCTCAAAAACAACCGACGAAACTATCGGCACACCGACTAGTAGCTTCGAGTTGGAAGAAGAGTCTGATCCGGAGGAGGTTGTGGAAGCCACTCTGCGAGTTACAAGATCTAGACGTTCGAAAGAGATGATGAGCCCGAAACATGCTAGCGGCAGGAGAGGAAAGAATGCTTCGGTGTCACCTGTAAAAATCACAGCAAATGGATCGAGAAGGACCGCATCAAAACTTCAGAGAAGCGATGAAGTGGTGGCTAGTGACGGTTCGACGATTATGCCAAAAAAGTCGACGAGTTCGCGGAAGCAGACGAAATCTCTGGTGAAGGTAAGAGGTCGGAACTTTGTCGTTTAGGATCGATTACTGTAGAGATTCTTAAGTGAGGTTCAGTGAATGTAAGTCCTAGAAGGAAAGTGAAAGGAAGTTTCCTTGATAAGGATGCCATGAAAGATTTAGAAAGCTTACGTCGAAGATTTTTCTGGATCAGCCTTAAGAGGAAGGGTTCCTTCGGTTTCTTGACCACTCTTCTTCGAGTACACAATGTTATTGCGAGCAGCGTTTGATCATGCGGATATCGCGGTTTTCTAAAATATCTGTTATCGAGGCGGTTGCTGCTGCCTTCGAGCCGTTCCGGTTATTGGCAGGTGTGAGCATGTTTGATTCCTGCTAAAAAAGTATTATGTTGGCCTCTCTTGATCTTGTTTGAAACGCGTTCCATGTATTTATGTCCTGAAGCGGTTCTTTTCGTTTTCCCCTTCATACGAGGTGCCTCATCAGCTTTAATGTAACGTTGCTGACGATGGCGAATTACATTTGAAACGATAAATACTGTTGTTGTATTCCATCAGAACTTTCAGTTCAAATGAAGACTCCTCGCTAGGATAGAAAGTAGTCTGTGGAGCGTTGAATTGAATTCCTCACGAAGTTCTGGACATTCAGCTATCGTACAGGCGAATTTAATAGATAATTTTTTTTCGAATCATGAGATGTTGAAGCGATCACGACTCTATGAGGATTTTTGGCGTGTTTGATTTGTTATCTTAGCGAGGTGTTGTTGAGGCAGGGTTGTGATTATATGAAATTTCCAGTTTTGTTTCGATTAGTTTCACTCTGTCCATCTACTGTCCTCACAATAGAACATCTTCTTTTGTGAAAAGAGCGTGCTCTAGGCGGAAATAGGTGCCACATGTTTTTTCCCAACATTTTCTCTACTCAGTTTTAGCCACATGATTCACGCACAAGGATATCGAATTTTTGCGGTTGTTAAATCTACAATCCGTGAATGAGGCCGATGAAGGTTGCAAGATCTGTGATCCACTTTGTGTATGAGGTGAATGAGATTGTAGAAAGCACTAAACGTATGGAGATAAATGCTTCCCAGCATCAGGAGTGGAACGTTTTTGATCCCACAGATATTTTGGCAGTATTGGGATCCGTGTAGCTGGAGCTAGTTGAACGAGTTCACGCAACTCAGTCGTCGTGCAAAAGCTCTACTTTTGACCATACTCGCTTTTCTTATTCTAGGCGTGCCACCTATCGTTCTACCACCAGACATAAGCGGACGGGGAAGAATATTGTAAACATCATGAATGGGTGGAACTTAAAGTAGGGTGCAAACTGCATGTTTCGCAAGGTGGAGATATCTCGGTCTTCCTATGTGGCTTTTTAATTGTTGGTGGCATTTCAGGAAAAATCTATCGGTGGTGAGTCTCATAAACCGACGGTAAGCGGCCGAAGGAGAAATGACGCGGCGGAGCTGATGAAGAAGCCACAAGCTGCAAGTAAGAGGAAGCATAAGAGATGAGTGAAAATGTGGATTTTCGCGAAATGGGCAATTGCCTCTTGTCGATCTCTGTCAGCATATTGCGTATATTTTCTGGCACATTTCTTGATCCGTTGATTGAATCGATGCATTATCAAAACTCACTATTTGTTTGTTTCAGCAGAGTCTATGAAAAACGGGGAGATAAAACTGATTGAAGTGCCTTGATGGGGGCTCTATGATTGAAATGAAAAGAGCTCTTATTTTCCTTTTCTTCATCCATTTCTTTCTGCCCTTCGTAGGATTTTTAATGTTTTTATCCTGTATTTGTTCAGTCAATAGTTTATGCAAAAGTTGTACTGGGTATGTATTTTGAGGCAAGGGAAAGGTTGTCGTCGACAAAGGTGAGGAGAGGAAGGACTGGGAACGATTTGTGTCAATTCCTCTGAAATGACTCAATAATCCGCCGCTGTTTTCTATATTTAACGTTGATTGTCGCTCCACCGCAGCTGCTTTCAATCTTTTTACCCGCAGATTGTATCCATCGCTTGGTGGTGCGGCGTTGCAGCGTTTGTGAAATATGTGTGCACTGCACAATAATCGCACTCCCCTGTAATTAATGTATGATTTTTTGTGTGCGCATTCTCTGTTTTGATCGTACATATTGGTTTATTGGTCATCACTGCTCGTTGTCCATATCGAGGTTGCCTGGTTTTACTTCGGTCATGCGCCTGCCATATTTATTACACATGCATGCGCAATACCTTTGAGACCCATGCAGGAATTTCCTGCTCCTTGACCGACTTCTGGTTGCAGTCGACGGTGACCTTGTTCCGCTTACGGCTATAGGGATTCACAGTTTGTTTTCTTGCCGGCGTTGAAAAGGTTATAAATGTGGTTAAAGTGGGATTTGAGGAAATAGATAAGTGGGCAGGTGGGATGTCGTGCAATTCCTGCACGATTTGGGCAAAAGTGGATGAAGCGAGTGTGTTTGCTGTCGTATTTCCACGCATTTGCGATGTTGTTGTGAAGTTCCACTTTGGTCAAACCATTGCTATACTTAGTCAGTTTTTGACGATGTTTGTTGCATTTACTTACAAGACATTCAGTTGGCTAATAGATTCATTTCATTTGCAGATATCTGATTGTTTTGAAGTCGAAGTTTTACTTGTTTGTGCTCCTCGGGATTTGTGTAAGTCACGCGTATCGTTTATAAAGTTTTCTTCACACAATAAGGCATTTCCAGAATCCACCTCTAACCACCTAAAGCAATTGAGTGCTTAATGGAGGCAGTCATCGCTTCGTTGTCGCCCAGAACGACTCAAACGATCAAGTTGCGATGGCTGATGGCTGTGGAACGTGCTTGCTGAATTTGCGTTACCATTTGCGTGACACAAGCTTTGGTGCCGATGGAAAATAGCAGGAAGCAGTTTACTATTGTTTACTGTAGATTGTTTGCTACTTCCGCGACCCCCACCCCTCGTTATGGAAACTGCAAGACTTCTCGTGCGGACTAGCGATAGGGCTAGAAGGAAGTCTCTGTGAGTCGTAGGCACAGAGATGCCCCTGCATTGTTGCTTTAAGCTTGCATTGGAATAAACAGTAAGATGGTTAGCTATGGGTACTCCATCTGTAGTAGGTGAATGAACAGACGGGACTGCAATGAGGCGTCGCAAGTTTTAAAATGTGTAAATCAGCCCTCACAATTTCCCTCACAAAACCAAGTTTACTCCGAAATATCTGCTGTTGACAAACAAGTGGTGGACGATGCACAAAAGCGCTTCTCGCTTCTCAGCGCGTAGAGTGCTGCGAAGGTCGTTTGCGTTCAGTCATTCGCTCATCTGTAGAAACCCACCAAGTTTCATTCGCATTTCAAAACATAACGACTCGAGTGAAAAATTTTTATGTGACTTCAATCCACAACAAAACACCACGTTCATCGATGAAGACAGTACGTCTTATTGCTAGCTTAACGTCTTCGCAACAACGATGCGAACGCAATCAAGTGAGCTGCGAGACTTTAAGGCGTGGATGCCTTGGCAGTCGCATCGATGGGACAATTTCACTCGCTTTCCCAACAACCATTTGATGCTTGGCCTCGACCGCAATACAAGCTCAGCCACATTCGGTTTTCATCTCATATCGAGGTCTTGATGAGTTTTAACCACCCTTCCCCTTCTTCCTTGCTACTGAATTCTCAAAAAGTTGACTGAATTCTCAGAGAAATCTTTCCACTTGCATTGTTTAGATTACGGCTTTTTGAATCCAGCCACTTACGTCCGGGAATATAACCGTAACTCACACAGTGGGCTTCTTGTTCTCCAGCAACACCTGGCCCGGTGAGGGACGGAACTAAAGTTGCAAAAGAGCGGTTGAATGGAAACACAATCATGGAAGAGAGATTGAATCTCAATCCGCAAAATACAACTAATATAGTGGATCGTTGTTAGAATAAAATGCAAATTTTCCTCCTTCACCCCCCTCCCTTGCTGTGCGCTAAATCACCGAAAGGAGCAGTGGTCCCACTACAAAGCAGAAATCATTCTAAAACATTCAAAACAGCCCGACATTCCCAATACGCGTCCACCGCAATAAAGTGGCCAGAGGCACCGGGAATACCACTGAAGGCCAAACGTATGGTCAAAAGAAACCCCGCATAGTCTGGGCTGCATACGAAATCGGATAATGACTATAAACGATTGCAACGGAGCGCCAATGAGGAAGTGACATCTGGATAACACGAGGACAAATGCGCCAACAATCAACCATCCTTGAACCTGCTTCGTCTCACTTGCAAAAAACTGGTGCAACAAAATAACAAACGCTTGCGGTAACATTTCTTTCCACCCCTACATAAACCTTTTGTTTGACAAGATAAAAGCCATGACTTTGGCAATTGAATGTTTATGTTGCAGTTAATGGAAGACATATAACCCTTGCTGTGCGCTAAATCACCGAAAGGAGCAGTGGTCCCACTACAAAGCAGAAATCATTCTAAAACATTCAAAACAGCCCGACATTCCCAATACGCGTCCACCGCAATAAAGTGGCCAGAGGCACCGGGAATACCACTGAAGGCCAAACGTATGGTCAAAAGAAACCCCGCATAGTCTGGGCTGCATACGAAATCGGATAATGACTATAAACGATTGCAACGGAGCGCCAATGAGGAAGTGACATCTGGATAACACGAGGACAAATGCGCCAACAATCAACCATCCTTGAACCTGCTTCGTCTCACTTGCAAAAAACTGGTGCAACAAAATAACAAACGCTTGCGGTAACATTTCTTTCCACCCCTACATAAACCTTTTGTTTGACAAGATAAAAGCCATGACTTTGGCAATTGAATGTTTATGTTGCAGTTAATGGAAGACATATACAGGATGCATTCCCATGCAAAGCGGATGATCACAGCTGTTACAGAAGAAGAGTAGGCGGGATTTGAGTCGAACCCAAAAACTTAATGAATGTCATACCTTCCCCTCCCCCCATCTTTGCTCGAATATTTTCAATACCCCTCCCCTTTCTTTTATTCGAGAGAATCATCATGTCCCCATACCTGAAGAAATGTAATGGCATGAGGATAAGCACAACACCCACGGGAAAACAGCTCCAAAATCGAAGGAATCATGACAGGAATTGCAGTGTAATTATTACAGTGGAACTTTGAAGTTTTTCGTTTAGAGATAGATCCATGTGTGCTGTGATGGCCACTCAAAGTCTTCCGATTAACGCTTTTGCCATCAATGTGCCCATCTGAGCAGGTGATGCCGAGACCTGTAATTACCTCGGTCGGAATAAATCTTTGAAACTGCCAAATTCCTCTCCAATTTGAGGATCTCTTCCCATGATAATGATCCATTTCCTTCTTTGCTTAACAAGTCAACAATCCTATATCAACGAGACCCTCTTTGGTACTTAAGCAGACCTCCTTATATTGTGTAAGCATTAAGTCGTAAAGTTCAACGGTTCCAACGATAAATTCAAAACTTTTCACTACAATGACTGAAGCTCAGTGCAGGGCAATATACATGACCTAACCGGCCATGTCTCTGTTGCTGAATCCATGGAAACACTCCCAAACTTCTCGGATTTGCTGAAGTACCACACCAAACTACCGTTACAAAAATCTGACAAGGAACGCTCTTCACAAGGCTTCCTTCTAAACAAATGTACTTTCACTTGTTCCATGTTTCTTTTCAATATTTTGCTCACTTTGTGGAAGGGAAAGGGGTAAGGAGAATGGACGGCTGAACGAAACTTCCCACCGCCGTAGACAGTGAACGGTGCATCACTGACTAATGCAGTTTTTAAATGCTTCAATGCAGCTCAAGCCATACTGATCCAGTGAACTCGGAAAACTCTCCTAAAACCTTTTCTGTTGCGCAGCTGTTTCAGAGATGATTCACTTCCCTATCCATGCACTCGCTTGACGCATACTGCATTCAATGGCAACAATCTTCCTGCTGCGACCCTTTGTTGGAAGCAGTTGCAATGAACAAATTTTTCGCCCTAGGCAATTTACAGTTGCATCGAAAAAACGATCGGCTGCTTTGCCTTCTCCCACTCTTATTTGGATCTCCAACCGAGCCCTTTACTTTTTGAAGTATTCGCAGGTACCCTCCACTTTCTGAGGTAATCTTCTAGACACAAAGCTCGGGAATTTTCTTGAAAAGCACTTACGTGAACGCCGGCCTTTTTCAGTGCTTCGATTTTATCGGTAGCTGATCCTTTACCACCGGAAATTATAGCACCCGCATGACCCATTCGACGGCCCGGTGGAGCCGTTACACCGGCAATGAAAGCGACTACTGGCTTCGAGTTAGTTCCCTTAAAAATAACGCCTCACTATCTCGAAAGAAAGAGGAATTGAAAAGCAGCTGGAAGTAAACACGTTAGTAAAGACGACTGAAAGTTTTTAGTGAGAATAAATTGATGGCACTCATTTCGTACAATTAACGTGAAAATTGCAAAAAGCAAGACGCACCGAATTATGCTCGATAAGGTATTCGGCAGCCCTCTCCTCTGCCTGACCGCCGATTTCACCAATCAGTATGATACCTTCAATTAAGTCATCCACTAATTCATTCATTTTCTATGAGTAGCACAGTAGTATGATAGAAACCATCGCAAACCTATAGATTGGAAGAGAAACTTGAACAGTTAAGAACACAGTTTTCAATTGTGGGAACGATGAGAGACTTAAACGGTCAGAGAGCGTACAAAGCCACTTAAGGTGAACATCAAAAATTCAAACTTTAGCAATACTCCCTCCCCTTCCCTTGAAAATATGGTCCAAGATTACGGATATCGCATGAGCAAAAAAGCGTTAATTATTGTTCCGAAAACAGTTTAAATGAGAAGAAAGAGCGAATACACCGCTTCTTTTCAAAAGTAAATGGACAGTCATATTGCCATTACAGCATATTTCAAGGTTTCACTCCAAACAATACCTTTATTAATTCCGTAAAACTTCACCTCCCAATACAATAAAACTTATTCATTCCCAGTGTTTATCTTAAAAATTCTGACCTCATCCACCTAAACAATAAAATCTTCCACCAATTCATCACATTGGTTTAACATGTCATGCAAATCAAGAAAGGAAATTGAGGGCCTACCTTTAGTACGTGGATCCTTGAGGAATATATCGAGACAGTCGATGAAATTTGTTCCGTTAAAAGGATCACCTCCAATACCGACGCATAGCGTCTGTCCTAAGCCAACAATCGTCGTCTGATGGACGGCCTCATAGGTGAGCGTGCCCGAACGCGACACTACTCCAATGATACCCTTCTGATGGATATGCCCAGGCATGATCCCGATCTTGCACTCCTCTGGCTAAACAAAGAATACTTCACTTCTTCAAATTCCACGAAAAGCATCAGGCACAAACATCACAAAGCATCTTTCTTGCGCAAATCCACACGAAATATGCCGACGATAACTTATCGGGGGTGACTTATTGTCGACAAAGAGAAACATAAAATTTTGTGTTTACCGATGCAACCACTTGCATATTCGTCGAGTTTACCGATGATGGGAGGGGGAATCACAACTAAAGAGAAACATAAAATTTTGTGCGAAATTCTTGTTTCCAATAAGGAAACAAATTTTTGTCAAGAAGTGTAAAATACCATTCTTCCTCGTGATTTTCTAACTTTATTAGACTTCAGTTGAAGTTCTTATTTTGGCTGATTGTTCCTCGAGATATGCACCTGAACATTGAAAAAAAAATGCAAATTTTAGATCGAAAAGAATAGTGAAGTTTGTAGCCATCATAAGTCATGCATCGTAAAACTCCGTTTATAGGCTCCTGAATAATACGTCCCTCCTAAGAATCATGAAAATGTCATGTCTCCCCCGACCACAATCCCTGCTCTCCGTTCACACATTTCGCCATTCGGCTTGAGAAAAGGTGGCAGTTTTTACTTTTTCCTGAATGTCCATAACAACCGTTAGCTGCATAATTTTCCTGCACCTCCTGCCTCCATTTCTTATATTTGGAAAGGGAGGACTTTAGAAATCTCATCCAAAAATCTGAGGAAATCATAAGACCTCCTCCTCCACTCACCCTCTTTTTACACGTTGTCTCGAAAAGAATATGGAACCCTCAAATAGCGAGACTTATAAACAGCGCTGTTACGATGAAAACTGAGATTAACACTTCTGTCGCAACTAACCTTCAGCATCGGCTTGGAACTCCGATATCGAAAACGATGCCACGTTGCACAGATGCTAACGAGCTCAATTTTTCCCCTCTCTTTAGAAGCTGTACCACTCTTCACCAACAAATCGAACTATTTGCTTCTGCAGTTAATAGAAATACCTTCATAAAGGCAAATGAAAATGGTGAATCCACTCACAGCGATGATACCCGGGCAGTTCGGACCCAAAAGTCGAGTTTTGTTCTGCCTAAGAAGTCTGTTCTTGACACGGACCATATCCTGCTGTGGAATACCCTCCGTTATGCAGACCACTAAAGGAATCTCCGCATCTATCGCCTCGTTGATGGCTGCAGCTGCAAACGGTGCCGGTACGTAGATCACTGATGCATCTGCCCCAGTCGCTTCACGTGCCTAAAAATCCATAATGCAGTGAAACATAATAAGATGGCCTCTGTTCAACTGTTTCGTTTCGCTGGTTGGCTGCAGCAGAATTATTACAACCGTAATAACGCAAATAAGTAAAATGTCAGCGAAGAATAAAAAAGTTTAAATTTGCTAGAACGAATGAAATTGGCCAACGCTGATATGAGGCTACCTTCAACAGTAAATACATTTCCATTTGAACGATGTCAGGCTTTTATTCAATGACAATGGCCGAATAAGGTGAACTGTTGCACGTTCATAGTAGAATGATGCAGAACATGCCCGCAGTATTCCTCTTTATTGGATTTAAAATATTCACTTACCACTTACAAGATAACAACTTACTCAAATATACTACCCGAAAATGACTGAAGAGTCGAAACCTCAATTAAAGAACCTCCGCATCAAGCAACAAACTCCTTTAAGTTTTATCTAAAAACCTTTTAAACACCGCTCCCCTCCTTGCTCCCTTTCCCTCCTTCCTTCTTCACCAAACAAGGTCTCCCACTTCACAAAGGTGATTAAAATTTCAACAGACCCGTAGTTGCAATTTAAACTTCAGAATACAAGGTCAATTTAGCACAGCTTCAATGTCAAAAAAAGAAAATAATTTCATCCCGTATTTTCTATACTCATTTAAATATTCTTCACCCATTTTGCCGACTCAGCTTTTCCCCACATCAAAATATGCTAGCATAAAATAGTACTGACTTTAAAAGTGGCCCGAGGGATTACTGCAATGTTTTGAACTCTACGCTTCAAAAAAGTAAAAAGTGTTGACAATATCAGAAAGCAACCTCTTTAACTGTAGCAAAGATAGGCCTTCCAAGATGCGTCGTACCCGCTTTAGCTGGTGAAACGCCAGCAACAACGTTCGTTTTATAATCGATCATTTGCTGTCCGTGAAATGAGCCCTAAAACAACTAAAATCCTAAACAACAAGGCCCATTTCAAAACACTGACGAAAGCACTTTAAAAACAAAGTTAAACATTTGAAAAAAGGAACGTGATAGAATGATTATATAATAATGACATCCAAAACACTGAAAGAATAAGGTGTGATTAGTTCAGGTTTGATTTTGTAGATGAGCTACGATACTGATGCACCCCAAAAAAGGCATAGGAAAGAAAGAACGGCACTAAATAGGGTTTTTCGAACGAGTGGTAAACTAGCTAAATACAGTATTCTCTGCTCACAAGGCCCAGAAGAACTGTGCCTTTTACATATAAACTCCCCTTCCATATAAAACAAGAATACATGAGTCAAAACAAAAAATAAATGTTTTATGATATCGTTTCCAGTGTGAAATCGTTACAAAATCACCTGCTTTCCGGTGAATCCTTGAATGATCACCTTCGTGTTTCTGTTGATCTTGAGCGCATTTCGAGTACCCATATAAAATCGTGCAGATTCTGAATAAATCAAGTTCGAGATAGATAAAGATAATAAAGAGCTCATATTCGCAATGAAGACAATCCCAAGAGCAACAAAAGAAGAATGAAAGACAAAGGCAAGCAGAGGGAAAGAGAGAGAGGGAGGGAGAGGATTGCAGCCACATATTCGAATTATGCAAGATGATTTACGATTTTCTTTGGTTGCAACTGCTCGAATACTCTGAATTTCCTTTCATTATAGACAATAGGTTGAATTTTCCCAATATATTGCATCGAGGCAATAAAAAAATGTGAATTTCTTTTCAGACAACTATCGAGTTTATGAACTCTTTCAAAAACTTCTTTCCCTGCATTATGCTTACGAGCGATACGAAAATCACGCAAAGCTTCCGTTTATATTCAAATTAAACACGTCTGGAGGTGATCTCATCATAAAAAATAATTGATGAACGGTTCGCAAGAGATCTTCTGCACTGAGGCATAGTTGCCTGAAAGGGAGCAATGACTCATTATCAGCTAATGATGTGACTGGAATTTCGGAGAAAATGGTGAGCGGATGAGAATGTTGCAAATTTGTGGCGATGATCGCTACTGATTGTTATCAAAGATTTGAGTTTTTCGAAAAGAACTTCAAACTGCATTATCATCAGTGGAGCAACATCTCTCGCAATTGATAAAAAAGGGCCGGAAAGAAATGCTGAGGCTTTAAACATTTCTAAACAATGCATCTGTGACCTAGATCTAGGCAAATAAATGCTCAAGAGTAGCTCTAAGTATATGATCATTGAATTCCCACACACCTTTCTTAAGGCAATCATTGTAATTAAATAAATGCCCCCCTTGCACATAAACCCATGGGTAATAAAAGGAAATCTGGTAAAGATTTAATAAGCAATACCTTTGGAAGGTGAAACACCAGTGAAAGCCCTCAACACAAAACTACGAACAGCCGACATTGTTGTGCCCTGAAATAACATACGTCTAAATGTGGAATGAATAAGCGAATTACGAGCGAAACCAAACAAATATTATTCATAATCTTTCGTGAGAAACATCACTAAAAATCGTTCCACCAATCGGCTTCACCACCGACTCTCTGAAGCTGTAGCCTTTGATAGCAGTAGCTACATTCATTAGAAACAAATTCATCACCTATAGTGTATTGCTATATACTCATGAATTCCGACTAACTCATAGCATGAAAGAAATAGATCAAGAGAAAGAAATTAAAGGTTTTGAGAGAAAATAATTGGAAAATCTAAATGAAACGAACACCGTTCCGATTAAAATGAGAGTCATCTGAAAACTCTGTGAAACATTTGAGATTTTTTTTCAATTTGGTGCAAACAGGAAAGTGAAGGTGAACTCTGAAGCGATGACTACTACTCTAACGCATCAATCTTCCTCAATACATACAACAAACACACTACACGAAAACTGTAAATGGGAATGAGATCTGCCAACTTCATTTTAAACAATTAACGTTGCATATATACGTTACCTGAGGAGCAAAGTACAGAGTGAGAAATAAAAGAAGCATTCGAGGGTACATAGGCAACTACAAACATCACGAAGGTCACTATACCCCATCTGCGACGACGAATAATCGAGCAAGCATAAGAGAATACTTTACCTCACAGAATAAAATCATTGAATCGTTCGTTTCAAATGCACCTTCCCCCCTCTCTATAAAACGGCACTTTTGGGTGGCTAAAATGCCCTAAAAGTGGGACCATTTTCTCACTGCGCAGAAAAAAATGATCGAACATTAAAGGCCAATGGTAAAGCACGAATGCGTAGGTCTTTATTAGTTCACAACAGATGAAAACTACATTGAATGTGTTGATTTCCGAATTGAAAGCCGCAATGAAAATTACTGAAAGCGAACCGCGCTATACGGTGAACCACACTTCTCGAAACTTGCCCCACTATTTACTTGACTTCATTTTAAGTTCACCAACACAAAACACAGTATACGTATTACACTCTTAAGTCACACTTAGATGTGGATTAAATTCTATACTGATTCAGGGTAGCTGAACGGCAGTTGCTTGAGCTGGAATTAAACTAGAACAGCCGTTCCCTCCCCCCTCCCCTAAAGCAGATGACTACAGAGAACCTACACCTATGAGTCTTCTAGAGAAATCGATAGCATCCTAAAAGAAACTATCCGAGAATACAAACTAACGCTAACTATAGGTGCGCAAAACAGGAATGAGTGGCATTTGATATGATAAACGATGCTTTAACAACAAGATAAATCATCAGCTCTTACCAATGTTGCTATGATTACGCAGACAGGCGTTTAAAACAATTCAACGGCTCTGTGAGAAAAGCAAAACGAACACAACGAAGAGTTTGTTTGAGGTGAAGTGAATTTATTTGTTAGAGGAAAAAAGCAACTGTCTCAGTGCTTTACAACTGAAATCTGCATGAATATCACTAATCACCAACACACTGAGAACAAAAGTCAATAATAAATGTGACATATATCCAAACGATATGAAGCATTCGGTGTGATGACTTCGTTTATAAAAAATCGAGAATGTTCAGCTAATAATCCATCACAATGTCATTATCAATGTGCGGAATGACATCATTCATTTATTATTGAAAAATATTGAAAGAGACAATAGCTAGCATTCGACTCATTGTTGGATGATGGAGCCGTCAAGCTGTTGGCTGATTGCTCAATCACATTTCTGTCAGACTACAATAACAATGTGGGTCGAGCGTCTATTTATACTCCGTCGATGTTTCTACTTTTGGCGTTTTGTGCTTTTCGTCTTTTACTATCGTGCTCGATACTGCTCTTTTTTCTTGGAACCATCATGAAGCTTTTTTGGCACCTTCATTTATTTACGTAAATATGCGACGTTCCCTTGAGTCTATTTTATAGTTGCTTTCGACTGAACAAATTATTTAAAGTTTCAAACTTGTTAAAACGTCTTTTTTTTTAACTTGCGATGGAAGAAGATCACCTATCTATTTAGAATAAAGACTTTGGATCTGTTAGTGTAAATTGGTTGATATGGGCCACAGCAAACTTTTCGAGAAGCATTACGGGTTAAGAGGCGTTTGTGGATATTCTCTAGCAATCTGATCTCAGAAACCAAGTAAGCAAACCATGCTGAATAGGGTGGTCCATATCGGCTGGCAGTAAGTAATAAAGCTTTTCAAGAATGCTTAATACATCGATGGTGCATTGCGCGAATACATTTAGCAGTTTTCAACGATTTTTCAACAACAATGGAACACTGCAATCTCCTGTCGAGTTCATGGCCGATTATAACATAAAGGTCATTATAACATAAATGTAATCCGTAGTAGAAAGAACCGCACCTACTAGTCTATGAAAATATTAATGCCAGAATTTGATATGAATATGACAATTTTCCATGGGAAACAATTAACTCCTAAAACTCCGACCAACTTGCAAATCTATAAGGGTCCTTTTGCAGGTTATAGAAATTCTAGGCAGGATTATGCACTGAACGGTAAGTTTTGAGGTGATCAGCAAATAGCTTGCTATTGCTGTAAACGTTATCAAAAATATCGTCGATAAATAAAATAAAAAAGAGGAGTGAAAGCACTTTCTTATGGGATACCATAAAGAACTGAATGCGGATTGGCATAACTACCTCTAATCCTTACTTGAAAACTTCGTCCACTTAAGGATGCTTTTGAACTATTTTAAAAAAGAATCAATGGTGTTTTATTACTCCATTTTAAGGATAATTTTCCATGACAGCCCACATCAAAACTTTCACAAAACTTTAGTATACAACTGCAATTTGAACTTTTATATTCAACGCAGGTACCCAGTCGCCTAAGCAGCATATAAATTGTGGCATCGTGGCCTGAAATGGGAGAAGTTGAACTCTGCAGGGTTTGGAAGGTCCCTTTTCCTCGAATGTTTTATTAGCACATCTCTGATGGTTCCCTCGAAGACTTTATAAATAGAGGAGATCAAACTGACCGTGACGTTGAAGTGCATGAATAAGCGAATAAATAAATAATGAGTGAACAAACAAATAAAGAAATAAGTAAACGAATAACATCATCGCTAATGAAGAAAGGATGGGTTACTGAAAAGAGGGGCATTCGAGGGGAAACAGTACCGAATTTCATTCAAATAGAACTCGATGAACGAAGCAGTCGCGTACATCACATGTGCTGTCTGGATGAACAAAAAATATGCTTCAGTAAAGCGGAAACAACGCAACGCGTTTGAAAGGAGTGTAGTGTAGGTATTAGATAAGAGGCATAGGAAACACGGCTTGAGGGTATGTTTGCACACGTGTAGACAGATAAGACGACGGAGAAGCAGCGAAATGAAGAGTGTGGAACGATGTTAGCTCTCCCTTCCGTTGACCAAAGATCACTCAGTTCCCTACAATTCCTGAGAATAGACATATACCCATAACCCATCGACACCGTCAAACTGCACTGCGGCGGAGATGGACAATTTCCTAGGCTACAATCATTATCCAGGAATGTTATTGGATGCGCATTACTTCATCGAAGAATATTTCAACAGTTTCAAGTAAGAACGGCTATGAAAACTAAAAAAGAAAAGAAATGCCAATGTTAAAGTAAAGAACAGCCTGAGCTTAAGGCCACATGTTTACTCGATACCCGACATAAGGTGGAGACAGCTAGGAATAACGAGGAGGTGGGAGGAGGGGAGGGGAGTGAACGGGTAGTGGGTCGAGCAATGGATATTGACACAAACCACCGCAGCTGCCTAATCGATATGCATCTTCCTACAGCTGCGCCATGTGTCTCAATTTTGGCCTCATTTGTTCACCTGTTGCATCTTTTCCAACATAATTAAAGCCTAAGAATTTCACTTAGCGTGTAATTTAACAACGCCGCCCAATAGCCACTATCGGCTTGATTCGTACTGTTGGGTTAAAGCTTGGATTAAGAATGTTATTGAGAGAAAGGGCAACGGGAAGAGGAATCCTCGGTGGTCCTCAGGAAGTGCCAGCTAACCAACGTGAAGGGAATGAAACTGTTAGACGCAAGGGATGAATTCAGAGGCATGAGAAGTGGAACCAAGCAATTCTTTCTCGGTAGTCACCAGTAACTATTCCCTTTATGTAGAATTCCCATAACGACACAACTCAGGTTGCCGCTAAACAGGTCGAATGCTGAGCGATGCTAATGGAAAGTGAACCTGCTGATTTCCGTTATGAAGTTAAAGTCACATTCAGTGTTGCGGGAAAAAAATGGATATATTAGCATGTTTAGCTGTGCAACAATTCCCTGTGCAGCTGGATGTAGTAAAATTCATTTTATTACTCAGTTTCAATGGGCTCCATTCAATCTTGCTTAAGGATTCGTTTTATAATAACCCCTGGAAGCCGATGAGGCGACTCAGTGGAAAGTACAGCAAAATGGCGGACGGGTTATGAGGAAAAGATAAAGAGAGCACAAGAAGATCAACGGATCGAAAATGCAACCAACAACACATAACATCGTAACATTCATCCTTATACGCCGAATCGCCTAAATCGTTTACCCTCTCCAAACTATTCAGTGATTACCTCACCTTTAGAGGAAACGACCACACGATGCAACGACCAGAGTGCTGAACTACTCAGTCACTTGTCTCAGCCTTACTAACCGACCCATTTCATGCAAATTCTAAACTACTATATTTACATAATAAATCAACGGCGAAGTAAAAAAAATGCAACATATATATATATATATATATATATATATAATATATATATATATATATATATATATATGCGTATATACCAATATACATTTATTACACATGTAGATTAACTTTTGTAGACATGATTTTGCCAGGCAGACATTTGGTAAAAAGGTGCAAAAATTACGTAAAAATGACGAACATTCCCTTTATCTAGCAACGAATTAAATGCGGCATTACGTTAACACATAACAGTCGCCTTCCACTGAAAAACCCAAAGTCGTCGATTTCTGCGATATAATCCAATACGACTGATTCATAATAGGTTATAACACAGTGAAAAACATTGTATTTGTCGGTCAGCGGTATGGCCGACCAACAACGAATGCCGAATCACTCGGTAAACAAAAAGGCAAACAAATACGTCTTCTATAACAACAAAAACACCGACCGCTCGATTTAACTCGAATTCTTCTCTTTTTTAAAATCAGTGAGAAATACTGATTACCCATTAGTTACCTCACCTATGAAGCAATCATCTAATAAGCAAGTGCAGATGGTGTGTCAATACAGCTGGCACAATGCGCTCTTCCGCATTTCACAAGCAAATGCAACTAACCACTTTCACAAGACACCAATAAATAATAAAATGTTTGTGGAGGTCGTTCCATACCCTAGCTGCCATGTTTGTTTATACAGATATTTCTGCTACAAGAGATTCGTCTTTCCGCTACCCAGTTGGTGCAAGAATTATGCAAATTTTAACCTCTTATAAATAATGAAAATTTTTCTCGAAGATGATGTATCAATGTCAACAATAGCAAAAAAGTCATCCTAGGATATGCATAGTATTCGACTTATACCGTAGTTGCAGCATCAATGTTTAGGTGTTGATAGAGGAAGAAAAATTTTTAGAAAAGACGTCGGATGCATAGCGCGATATGACAATGATAAGTTGACATAAAAACATTTCAGCTATAACCTTATGAATAAAATTGCAATGCAAAAGGAAAGATCTCCAGATGTGAACTAATGAACGAGATCAACAACTGACTGACTAGATATTAAACTCGTTGAGGTTTACGAAAAGAGAATGGCTCTTGCATCAATAATAATTTGACTTATTAAAAACTCGAATCACTCTAGGTCGTACACAGATGAATAAACACACTCAGAAGGGAAAAACACCGCTAATGAGGTTACTAGTAACAGAAATCACGAAACAGCAGTTAATGTAACTAGCTATAGGAACAACTGAAAGCGATCATAAAAAATCTGAAATTCGTAGTGTCTCAGTCTGAAACTAAAGGTTCTTGATTTCTTTCTTGACTGTCATTCGTCCCCTCATAATAGTAAAGGTCGTCATTGAAGCAGTGGTACTGATACGCACAACCTTCAAAAATGCGTGAACTACTGATAGGGATGGGATATGATCCACGTCACAGACAACGCTTCACGAGTCTTTCAGTGAAAGATGCCAGAATAGCGTATAGTAAGTAGCAAGGAAGACTGAACACACACTAGATATGTTTGAATTGTATTTTTGACATCGAAATCGAATATATTTTTGAAGCAAAACAGAAGTTCGGAATCGCAAATAGAAGTGAACTGTTTCTAATTCAGTTAAAAGTTGAAGAATCAATTTGAAATATTGTTGAAAGCAACAAATCTACGACAACAATTGCTGTGCTCATTATTGACGGCATGGAAATATCCAATGGATCGACAAAAATAAATAGCAGACAGATGCAAACAAATGCAGACACATCTTTTGAAGACATTTAAGCGCTCTCCGAAATGACTGTCTTAAATATGCCTCCCTCTTTAGTTTCCAATGAACAAACCAATGGAAACTGATTTGTAAGAGCTGATATAAGCGAAAAATTTAAGTCCACAATAAATAAGACGAGTGTGCTAGGGAGTTGACATTATATGCGCTTCTTCAATCAAGTCTATTAGATCAACCGATCTCACAACTAATCTATGAAAAGATATTCACTTTTCTCATTCAACCAGTGGGGACACACCGATAAGCTGCGAAATACACATGAAATTTATGCGAATTGAATACACCGCATAAATTTCATTAGCGATATATATACATATATATACCGCTAAAATAATGGCAGATGCGACTCTGCAAAAGCTTAGCAGAAATGCAAATCTGTGTGGCACTAGTGCATACAAGCGTTATGTAAAAGTGGCAAACAATGCGCAGCTAATAAAGCAACAGTGAAAGCATGCTTCATGGCACGTACTCAACTCACCCGCGCTCTCTCTCCTTGTCTATACCACTCACAGTTTTTTGGCTCACTTCAAGGAATGAAGTGCTCATTAGGTATTCAAACCATTTGATCATCATCACTATTGAAAAACAGAAGGAACCCCATTGATCTAAATCTGTAGTAATGTAAATTTTACTCCAAGTTCTTCTGGCTTCCCCAACTTCTCTTCATATCACAATATTCCCTTCTATATCAACAAAAGAAGGCTTTCTGGAAGACACATTTTGAAGTAACTGCAGACAATTAACATAAATAGATTCATTCTAAAGGAATAGAAATGAGTGTGGGTGTTGTAAAGAAACGATGAAGGAGGAAGGGTGGAGGTGGGAGGTGAAGCAGCTGAGAGAAAAGAATACATGGAAAAGGATACCGCACTTATAGTAAAGGTGATACACAAGTGCATCATACCCTTTACACTGCCGAAGTTGAGACCGCATAAAAAAGTGCGCAAACAACACCAAAGTTCTATATACACAATGCCATAAAAATGACCGTCACTGATGGCGTTCGATGTTCAGTGATTGAGTGCTTAGCACAACGCCGACATCAATGACAAAGGACTTCCGAGACAACGATAAAACGATTCAATGAAATAAAAAGTACACGTCAAGTCACATATGTAGGAAATATCCTAAACAAAACATAACACCTTCAACTTCTTATCATAAAGCCAACTTAAATCTGGCTCAGCCTTATATGATATGTCCTATACTCAGAAGTGATGGAATTTAAGCAACAGTTACTGCCGAGAAAACACCCGCAGTATTTCGGTCCTCTAGAATAGTTACTGCAAAGTTGCAGATTCTTAACCCACCCACGGTGATTGTTTTCAGCTGTCATCAAACACGATGATTTATTCGATGACAAGTGGGAGCTGGATAAACAATTTGTGTTAGTGGCGAACTATTTCGTTGTTACGGCTCAGGTAGAATAATAACCACTGGGGAGCGATTATACCCAAGTAAAGCAAGACGCTTATCTGCCCAATTTGTGGCAAACAATCCCCATAAATATGAACTCATATTCTGGAATGCTGCTGATGTAACGACAAAGCATGTCTGCAATGTCTTGTATTACCTATGTAACAAGGACGCTCCTCCAGATAAGCAATCATGGAGAAAAGCAAGTTTCACACCGTCTCATGCGACTATTTCTGAACCATAGAAAATAAACAATTTCAACTTCACATCGCTTCTAATTGTCTACCTACCGTATATGCCCTAGAAAAATTATGAGCATCGGATATTGCTGGTCTGGTAAGCAAATATTTTATATTCATAGCTGAAAGTATTACTTAAGTCAAGTTTCGAAATATGATCCTTAGAAAACAATGTGAAATAAAATAAAGCTCTTAATTAAATGTAATTTCGAAATTTCCAATGCATTTATTATTGCAAGTTAAAATGATCCTCTAGGAATGTCTCAAACCTCAATCTCCACTGATCTATTGCTAATGAAGCAAAGTAGAAAGATCTGGATACTGAAGACTGAACATTGTCACATAACAATTAGCATCAAAACCATTGCAGAATGGTAAGAGTATTGAGAAAAAACTATGAAAGGTGGGACGAATTGAAAGAGGCGTATAACGGAGTAAGAATACAGAGAAATTTTTGTTCTCCTGTAATCACATTAATTCAAGTGAAGCACCCCTCCCTCCCCCCCATATCTCACAAAATCTCTTTGTGAACATTAACAAGTTCCTTCAGGTTTCATTTGGCATTGTGCAATAATTATATCAAATTTTATGAGTTAAAAATACTCGAAGATAGTGTCAATCTATCTAGGAAACTATTCTAAAAATGAATATTACGTAAAACGATTTAATACGGATGAAATCTCCATGTTGTTTGCAATGATAAAAATAAAGCGGTGGCTAGAAAAAAGCATCAATAGAGTGCTGTAAGAGATGCTAAAATGTCGCTTAAGAATGGCTAGCAATATTTAAAAATTGCACGCACATGTGTTAGCAAATTGCCTACACATCAGCGTTGTTTTGCACGCAGTCACTGATCCTCTAATTGTTAGCACTCACGTTGACGTGATCTGATTAACACAAAATAGATGGTTTTTTGTGACCTGCAATGATGTCAGCAATGACACCGTATGCACGATATAACAATGCGGAAGGAGATCAACGTCGACGAGTCTATAGAGTTCCTAATCTCAGATATTGCAATCGTGATGACGCTATAATTAACAAAACCAAACACTCATTGTAGAATAGCGATATATGTAGACAAACCGGGTAAACCCAAATTTCCCGGGGAAAAGCGATGGGTGTAAAAGGTTTCAGGTGAATCACAGCAAGGTATTAGATAATATCAAGTATATGTTTTTCAAGATGACATATAATGGCACGTTCGCGATACCTAATTATCGATGCCCATCTGCAAGCAAATTTCAATGAAAGAGATTACATTCAGCAGATAGAGATTGCAACCACTTTAAAAGGTTTGGAAAATAAAAAAGCACTCTATCAACTTTAATATCTCCTTAAAAAGTTGTAAAACTGCCAGAAATCTCATTCGATAAGGATTCAGTCAACCGGCTGCAAATTCTACTAAAAATTCAAAAGAAAATGTTCAATAATCCATCTATAATAAGGCTGCATTAATATTGAAAACTTGCAAAAACTATCAGTCCTTTATAATGAATGGTTCTTGATGAGAATTCTTCTTTCACCTCCCCTCCCTCCCCCCATCCCCTGGATTCCCTGCATTAAAGGGTGGTGACCTGAACTGAATATCCATAAGCCTCAGGATTCTAGGATAAATTACCATTAACAATGCAAAACAGAAGCCCAATAAAACATACAAGAAAACGAGTAAATGTGCCTAAGATTCAGCCGTAAAAAATAAGAGACATTAATACAAACAATCGTCAATAACGCTTTGAAATAAGAGGGAAGGGAATACGTGACATCTGAGAAGATCGACCTCAAGTACTAGAAAACATGTTTGAGAATCAAGAGGATGCTACAAAGATTGCAAAACAGGTTTCATTTGAAAGGGCGCTACAGGTATGACGAAAGCCAATGGAGAATAACGAATGTTTCATATCGAGCCTAATAAATGAATGAGAAAAGTTGTGGCCAAGAGCTATGCTGCTAGCAGTGAATCAATGTAAAATCAGCAAACGATTCTGATGAAAAAGAGACAGCAAAAAATATTCAAACAGAAGAAATAAATCAACATTCACGCTACCGGCTGTATATTATCGATTATGCATTCGAAAGTCTTTTGAAGTAGAAAGGAGCATCTGCCTTTTAGACCAATAAAAGAGAAAAACAAATACGGACAAATCTGAAGCCTTAAAAAGAAATCTAAATGATGTTCATGAGACAGCAAGCAACATGCCTTTCATACGTCACATTTTGCATAGGCAGCTGTCACTAAGCACGTTTTTTTCGCATTTCTCGTTTCAAACTGCTCGTTTTTGATTGATAGGTGGGATTCTACGACCAATTCACTCACTATAATTCAATTATTCCAAACGCAAAACACGTCGAAATTGATGTTTTCTATATATGGCATGCTGAGTAAACAAATAAATAAATAAATAAATAAAGGATATAATGGTTCATAGAAAGGGTGTCAAGCACCAATGCAATAATTCGATCGTATGATGTTCAATTTTAGGAGGTAAAAAGACACTACCACAATATTACGTAATTCCCACTGACTCTATAAAATAACGTTCATTAGTTTGTCGCAGCATAAAACACTGCACATTAAAAACCCCTTCTTGCGGTACTTAAATAGTGAAGTAGGATAAGCAAGTTAAGCGAATACCAGACTAAGCCCCCTCCTTGTCTTCCTTGTTGCCATACGTAACACTGCGATTAATTTATGCAGTGGATGAAGGCTAACCCAGAATGAGCTAACAGGAGAGAAGAGACTTTTAAGGCTTCAACAACTTCTTTGCAGAACTCTCGATGTTTTTTCTTGGTATTCAATTTTTCCCATTCTATGTCCTCAAGGTCATTATGCAATGCACCTTTTCCCCTCTCCCTCCCTCTCTTTTATTCAGTAGTTCCAGCTATTTTAATATCGAATTATATGAACTTAAGTTGGTTTCAATCTGATTCAAGCAGATTGAAACTGCAAATAAAGCAAATATTCCCAACTACGCAGCTAGATATGGTCAAAAGCACAATTAAAATCAACCGCTCAATGTGCGAATGACGGAAGAATGCGATTCGCGGATAGGGAACGGCCTCTACTTTCGAGAAATTGATTTCCAATAATGTCCATGCAAAAGCCAGACACACGTCTATACTCATTCAAATGGCGCAAATGTCACAACTATGAGAGAAATATCTACATGATTTATGCAATAACAATCACCGGTGCTGATGCATACGTGAGCCTATTAGTTCGAATATTTGCATATCGTATTAGCATCCCCAGGTTAGCACTGTTTTTAAATGCTCTGTTAAGTGAGTTTACATATTTAATAAAATTTCGTTCAGCGACTGTTGAATTGATTTGCATATTTCGCAACGTTCAACTGCCGTTTTCGTCGTTATTTTCGTTCGATTCCTATCAGTTCTAGTTGCTAATAAAACTGCTCATATTTAAATTACTAATAAAAGAATTCATCCTTAGAATAGTAATACAAAAATATCAAACGTTAGTAAAACAAGTGAAATTGAAATGTGAAGATAAATAAAAATAATAACAAATATTTATTCCTCCACCAAACAGACTAATGAACAAACAATTAAATAAAACAGAAATGATAAGAAAATCCGTCAGCGACCACACACTTGGAGAAAAGTTTTCTTTACTAAAAAGTTGATACATTTTTCCCTTCCACCTCTCCGCTCGTCCCCCTCCACAGTTCAATCTTCAAATCTCATTTGTGAAGATGTTTTCGCTCGAAATGAAGCTTCTCCCACTTGTATTACCATCACAACTAAGATTACTTTCATAAAGCAAACTAAACCGTCGAGTGCATCAATGCAATAACAAAACCACAAATCTCTGTTATCAGCCTAACATCACAAAGCAACAGTGATTGAATGAACGAAAGAGGGGAATTCCCGTGTTGAACATTTCATAGTGCACCAGACAGCCATAGAAACGGACAAAAACACTCGCTGACGGCAGTGCAAGGAAACGGACTCGAAGTGAAATCGAGACTTGATTTATTGAGTTCGACGAAAGGAATGCTTTCGATCCGTCGATGAGGGTGTCCACGACAGACACACTCTTTGAAGATCCCAGACCACCTCCTGAGGTTTCCTACTAAAATCAATACATTTGTATTGATCATTATTCATGGAAATGCCTGAAGGTATAGAGAGAGATTCTATTATGCGTAAAATGTAGAAGGAGTGACTAAAAGATAAAACCAACTGTATAAAGAAGAACAAATTTACTTTAGGCTCTCGAAGCAAAACAAACAAATTCAGCGTTTTCCTAAACAGACGACCTTTCTTGGACAACAGACAAGAAACTGATTGCCTTGAATTAGAAGCCTTCCAATGAAACAAACAAATTTCGGCAATTTCTCGACATAACAACAACCGAAGGCGATCATGCCAAATGAATTGGCGCGATATGTGCTTCTTAGTTCCGCCATAACAACCAACCAGGTGTATGGATTGCCAAAATCCATAAGCAATACACCGAAAGGCACATAGATTTAAACTGATCGTAATGCTCATGTAAATCTGCACCAAAAGATTCGTCATTTTGACAGCTGATCGGTGGAAAATGAAAACTGACATGAAAACTTTTCGGATATTTGGATATCCAATAAGCCAATTCAAAGTTGATGAAGTAACATAAAGGATGGATATAGTAGGCCAACAGGTGACACACTATACGATTACTAAGTTTCCCTATAATGCATAAGTGGTTCCCTCTTTAAGTTTAGATTGCCAGGTTGATAGACACATACCAACACACCGACATACATATAGATATGACGGTGGTATAACGAGTTTTGCACATGTAAATCTTTAAAAGAGCATTTGATAAACTGTTAAAAAATCCGTCAAGAATTGAGTTCTCTTCCCGGTGAATTTGAAGGGTATCTACGAAATACGCGAACGATTGCAATTACTGGTCTTATCGCGAATTTATATCTGGGGGTTGATAGAATGACAGATAGTATTACAGAGAATGTAAACTGAACAGGTAAATAAAAAGACAAACAGATATAAATACATAGAGCGGGACTGAATATACTGGTACGAGGCTTTTAGTGGTACATTTTCGGCAAAGTGAACCCAATGATTACTTATTTCGAAAAATATCCACTGCCTTTTTCAAGATTGCTCAAGTGCCATTGTATCTGGAATAGGATTTAAATGTCTTCATTACAGCAGGTAAAAACAAATTAAGAAGACAATTCAATCGAAATTTTTGTGCCTCGAAAAAGCAAAAATCTGTTACGAATTTCGTTAGTAAACATATCTATGCAAAAGTGTTGGTGATAAAATGCAACTATAGGTTAAGCATTTATATTTCTATTGTAATGACTGCAGCACTGCAATATTTTTGAGATTTCATCGACTATAACTTACAAAGGTTTACTCAAATAATGCAAACTAGAAGGCGTCTTGCAATGCTTCGCGATCGAAGTTCTAAGCAATACAAAGATGATGTTTACAGAATTTGCGATTTCGGTCACCTATGCACGATATAATCAAAATAACTGCCCATAAATCACATAGACACAGAAGAGAAGAGAAGGAGGAAAGCAAGAAATAAATCGAACAACGAGTACTCAAACCTGCGAGTTTCTGCTATTCGGATAATGCATTACCACCTATGTTACGACACACGTTCGCACTCAACATACGACAATAAGACAAACTCAAGGTAACGCATATTTCATCTAACTATATTACTTAATTCCTCAAAACTTTCAAACCATTCAAGTGTGATTTTAAACGCGATATTAGGTACTTCACATTTTCAACAGCAGTATTTAATTATTTGAAGGGCTCATTTAGACAGTATGGGAGAGAAATACTTGCAAGGTACGGGGTCATTATCCACGGTTTCAATACTAATTTCTTTCGGTATTAATACTCACCTTTCCAGCATGTTTCACCACCAGTTTTTTGGATGCAGGGAAGAAGACAGGCAAGGACTTGGATAAATCGCGGGGTGAATCTCTTTGATGTATGCATAACTAAGAAATGATCACCTCCAAGTGCTTCAAATCTCAAAAGTTCATCTGTACTAAGGGCTGAAATTCTGAAGTGTTCATGAGGTGAATATATACGCGCAATAAAGTTAAATGTCACTAAGTAATCCTTTGCCTGCATAAGGCATTCCTCACTTTTAAACCGTCAAGCACTATTGCTTACTAAAGTCTATTTACTAGGTATGAGCTTAGTTGTTTATTCGGTGTTCCCCCTATTTGCTCGCTTATCCACAGAGTTTATGGACACGGCAGCAGTGGCAGTTTCGTAACGGAAGTGACAATGAAGAATTCCAACAATGCGGTTTGTTTGGAAAGCCTAAAAAAAAGAAAACAAAACAAAAAATTCCATCAGAACATTCCACTGCTTAACAACAACATTTATGCAGACCACAAAAGTGAACGAATATCGAATTAACATAAGTAGCAGTAACGAACGTATGTTGCATTTACCACTGTATTATATAAATCTGAGCGGAAACCTTTTTTCACCATAAGAAATACCGCAAAAACTCCATTCCACGAAGCCTTTGCATGGAACGAGAATGTGAGAGCAGTCGATTTTCTTTTCTCGTCGTTATTTGCAGCGGAAAAAAATTTTTATTTTGCAAGAAAAAACACAAAAAATGTGTTTACAATGTCAGATAAAACAAAGGAACACAACGACGCCACGACAAATGCGCCGTAGATTATGCCGCTCGTGACAGGCCACCGGGAAATGTGCCTAATCGCTGTTGTGGCACTAAATCACTTGTTTTTGCCATGGATAAATTGCACCATTGTGCTGTTGTTGCGCTACGTTGCTGTTTTTGCAATGAAGGGAGAGAAAAACTTTTTAACACAGAAGTGCTGGTAAATAAACGAATGGAGGTGAACGCACTGAAGGATAACCTCTCTAATAGCTCTTTTTATTGTTGATATCGTACTATTACATCACTGCCTTAATCCATTCGAAGAACCCAAAAGCTTAAGTATCCCCTAATGTGATGGCATATCATGGGAGTATATTTTGGGAGGAGAAGATCCTAGGATTGAAATTCCCGATTTAAAAATAAATGCAGATTCTAAGATCAGTTATTCTCAAAACAGAAGTTAGAGTAAGAAGTTTGAGAAGCGTGTTTGAATTTCGAGCATTCAGAATGAGAACACCGTTATATGCGATAACGTCAATAGATATAACACCGTTCATAGTTACAATGCTGTGGCTGCAAACAAGACAACTTTCGACTGCATTATTCAAGAAGGAAGATTCTAGAATAAATCTTCTATCCTTGAAAGTCATATCCTCGAGAAAGCATTTTCACTTTTAATGATCAATGCAGAGTATGCTTCAAAACATTTCTACACGGTGATTTAAAGTCACCACCTGGGAAGCTCCATCGGCCCGTCCAAAAAAATCGTTTTCCGTAGCTATTGCATTCCGTTCCTGGAGCAGTTTAATGGCTGTTTTTTTGCTTTATGTTGTTGAGGTAGTTGATGGTGTATTTGATGTCTGCTGATGTTTGTGGAGAGTGCCGAGGTGTTATTGGGGTATCTAGGTGTAGTGTAGTTTTGTGTTGATGCGTGTAGATGTGTAAAATTCATCCAGAATGATTTTTTAGCTAAAATTGCATTCCGTTCCTGGAGCAGTTTAATGGCTGTTTTTTTGCTTTATGTTGTTGAGGTAGTTGATGGTGTATTTGATGTCTGCTGATGTTTGTGGAGAGTGCCGAGGTGTTATTGGGGTATCTAGGTGTAGTGTAGTTTTGTGTTGATGCGTGTAGATGTGTAAAATTCATCCAGAATGATTTTTTAGCTAATAGTTTTACCAATTCGCCACCTTTATTTTCCCTCTACCTCTGCACCCTCTTCCCTTTCTCTTCCTTTCCCTTGCCCCAGCAGTCAATTTCATGGCATCACATTTCATGTCACCTTGGTGCATCTGCCATATCACGAAAGGGTTTCTATGCGGAAATTATCGAAGCAAACCTTAATTACTCATCTATTAAGCGATCTTGGCAATTCATTCGAATTTCTTCGATCTGATGTCAAAAGTTCGGGATTGTAGCTGATGATGGAATTTTTGGGGGATACAGGTTTCTGCAAACATTTGTTAGTGGCAACTTCCCCTCGCTAAGATTTTCATTCTTCCTGCAAGCATCTCTATTGGCAGTGTTAGACTAACGTAAGACTAACGTAAGGTCGGGTAGAGGGTATGTTGTGGCAATACGTTAGCAGTGATACACTGAGCAGGTAGTCGGTGCTCACTATTTACTAACTTATTTCAAAAATTTGAAAGATCGAGATTTTAGCCGCATTTCTGATGGCGTAGTGGAAAGTGGCGCGAGCGGTAAATAATCGTTAGCTGCCGATCGTCGTCATTCGACGGAGGATCGAATCTCATCGGATATCGCTGTGATGGACGGAATAAAGCTTAGCGGAAATGAGAGATATTTATATGTTATATATGGTCGGCGTAATTCTTCATAACGTATACGCACTGGATGTTCATGTTGCAATTTATATGAATAATGAGACCATCTCTGCACGAAACTTCAAACAGTTATATGCTTAGTGAAGCGTTCAACTTATGAAGCTTGTTTTGCAATAGTATAAAGCCTGTTCATCTATAGTTGGCCTTTAGATCTTCAGCTTATTGGCAAATACTTCACACTTTCGTAACAACCATTCGGAAACATCAGTATAAAAAAAAACAACAAGGGTCATATACCAGTACCTTTGAAACGTCAATGATGTTCCAGGCAGCTCACCTTTTCTTCACATTGCTTTAATCTGCCCATTTGAAGTCCTGATGTCTAATATTTGCTTCGAATTTGCTGTCAGATCTCCACGCACTGATAGCTGCTCAACATTAATTAGGAGAGTTATGTGCTACCAACAAATTCGAAAAAAAAGCTACAGCAGAAATATGATGGTCATGCTGATTAGAGGAATTAATGGAAGCGCTGTGAGTTTTCCTAGTCAAAGGGGAAGTGCTGCTCATGTTGTAGAGAGGCCTTCCATTTGATCCTCCTAGATTGTGTGGCATCGAGAGTAAGAGAACGTGGCAGATTCCAAAGCGGCTTCATATGCGAAAATATGCAAGAACAACATTTGAGGCGAAGGAATGAGCCGGGCTCCTATGAGAAAATCTAAATAAGCCAGCTGGAAAATGCGACAGCTTTGACTCGGTGGTGCACATGGCAACTCTCATTCACTTTAATCCGTCGTTCAAGCTAGGCTTGATCACATTTTTGCATTCGTCATCTCGGCTACGTTTCCTGGTCCCTCCGCCGTCCTTCTGAATCACCAACGCCACGGTTCTGATTGAACGCCACTAATAATGAAAAGATGAGAAATCGCCCGTAACATTCTCGCTCAATGTGCCAAGTTCTCTAATGAAGGTCTCTAGTGACAGTTGTTTTGATCATCATAAGAGAGCAGATTTCCGGATTTTTGTTTATTCGAGTCTCTTGTTATCTCTTTTCCCACTTTTGAAGTTTATTTTTTAATTCGCTTTACCGCATAGCTACCACCATCATTGTTGTTCGTCTGTAATAATTTAAAAAAGCCCGGGGAAAAGGCGGTCTTGGCGCAGCGGTCGCCCATGTTTCATGAGTGGCGAAAATGCGGTCGTCATTATAAAAACTGTTTTTGAGACGAATCTCTGGAGAAACAATTTTTTAGTTTCTTAGAGACGTTATAAGAAAGGAAATGCTGTCATTGCATATGAATTCCCTTAGATCTTTTTAAAATTGCGTTATAGATGCCAAGATGAACGTCGCTCAAGGGGTCTTGGTTAAGTCGAATTTTTTTTTTCTGATGCGATCTACAAGATCGGATTTATCCAACCCTCTGAATGTGGCTATAATTTTTGCGAACGGTAAATGTATTCCATATTGTTTGCAGCCTCATAATTTGACCTGTTAAAAGCTCGATTGCAACGTTGTAAACGATTTTCGTCTCTCGTTCACAGAGGCGATTCGGCGAGCGGAATCCTCCCAATTGAATAACGTCGCTAGAGGTGGTTCATGATGTCGGGCGCTTTGTCGAAGTCGTTTGACCAGACATCCGGTGCTCTGGTTGCTTACAAGCCGAGGCAAGCCTTCGATGTGCATTAATTTGTTCTTTGCAATTTTTGATCACTCTCCTTCCATACATCTGCACCTATATTCTGGTAGGATGAAAGGTTATCCTGAAAGTGTGTTTGTGTGTATGCTCGTAGGCACGAATAATACGATTGGAAGAGACACTGATGGAATGCATTACGAGTGCTTCTGCATCACAGCTACAATTCACAATGCGCTACAGCCTAGAGATCGGCTCAAAATAACAATGAGGTTAGTAAGAATTACGACGATGAGACATGAAACGATATATGAACAATTCCTCATTTTCTGCCATCCAAACCTCTCAAAATTTTCCGCCCACTTTTCCTTAAAAATTTTGAACCTGCGCCTCATATCGAAATCTTCATATTCACAAGTTAAAAACACCTTTGTAATACCTCTGTCAGCAATTTTGTTGAAGCATCGCTTCGCATTAGAAAATCCGTTTAGCCAATGTAAAAATTTTCCCTTAAAAAAACACTGGGAGAGAACTCTAAGAGACAATGCAATTTTTTCTCCGATTTTACTAGAGATATATACTCTTTAGATATAGATATTCTCCTTTGTTCGCGAATTTGCATATGTTTGATAAAGGATAAGAATCGGAGCGTGAAAGTAGAGAGAGGAAGATAAGCATGCTTATGAATATAATGCATATTTTTGTTTTAGTTTATTGTCGTTGCTGCTCCCATCAAGTAGTGCGCCATTACCGGCTGTAAGATTGGCACCGAACACCAATTTAAATGTTCCACCTCTGAGAGCGTGGTTTGACAGCGGCGCTTCATCTTATCCCAGCGGCTATTTCGGCACTTCCTTTCAACAAAAGGATTGCTTTCACAGGTATCTTTCCATTTATTGTTCAATTTTTCGAGACTGTTACGGTTAGTGCGGCTATATTTTTCTTGGAAAAGGGGGGGGGGGGGGGGGAAAAGGGAAAAGCTTTATGAGGAGGAGCAAACGTCTTATCCTCATTCAGCTGATCTCTGCTTCCACTTTTAGGCTTCAGCAAATAATCTTACTTCTTTTCTGTGGTGGAAAACATATAGAATTACAAGTCTTCGTTGTTTTTCTTGGCGATAAAAATCAAAGATACTGTATTACTGGAAGCGAAAGTATTTGTCATGTATGGGTATCTGCTATCCTGCTTCTCCACCCTTCCCCAATTTCGGGTTTTTTTTTGCTCATCACGGTTTGTTCTTCACATAGGTTTACGAAGATTGTCTCATTCCCCCTCCCCCCCCCCCCCCCCCCCCCCCCCCTCCCTCACAGCTATGAATAAAAAGTGATTAGGAATATTTTTATTGCACTTCCATTTAGGTTTTAGTAGAAATAACTTATAGCCTTCATTTCACTCGAAGAAAAAGTATCGCATAGAGGAAACTCAGTTAGCCTATCTTCATTCGAAAATTCGCAAAGTTAACTTTTTTGTCGATTTACTGTTTGTTTGCAAATATGTATAGAACCATTTTCTGTTTGACTATTTTCCCACTACCCTTCCTCTTATCCTCTTATTGTTTGGCTGTGATTAGCTTTCAAGTCTCGATCGATATAAATGAAGCATCAATTGTTATTATTTATAGTCTTCGTCTTGCAAGCAAATATGAAGATTGTATTGGCGCTGTGGATGTAATTGCACATTCGGATACAATCAAGAAGCTGCTTCTGTCACCGTTCAATGCCACACAACCACTAAATATGGTGGTGCATCGCATTGGCAAAACACTTCTCATTGATAACTGTGAATATCTCAGAACGGTTCGTTTTATTTTGCACATACCTCGCAGCATTGCCTGATAGGGGGAATGGGTGAAAGGGCGCTCCGGCTGATGATGGAGATGTTGTTGGTTTTAAGGGGAGGGGAAGGTTGGTGTGTGTATTTGAAGGTGGATTTGCTTTGATGCAAACAGATCGCATTTATCGCAAACCCTTTGCATTCATTCCTCGAACCTGATCGATGCACTTGCTCTAGCTAATGTGTAGGTCATGTCTGCTTGTGTTTATTTATTTATTGGTTTTTTTGTTTTTGAAGGCGTTCATAAGCTGATATTTTAATTCAGATTACTCGGCAGATTTAAGCTTTAAAATTAACTTTCACTTAGAAGCTGTACTGTGCACATCACCATATAAAGAACCAGAGTTGTGGTTCTTTAGTTTTGACTGAATTTTATTACTCTCTGTTATCAAACGCTTCTAGAAAGTTTGCTTTCGCGAATTATGTGATCTTTTTGTTCGTATGTCGCTACTTCTCAGTATCATATGCTGACATCGGTAGTTACTGAAGTTGAGTTTTAGAATTTGAGAAGGGAAGATGGGGAAGGAGTACAAGCTGTAAAAAAGTATGAACCATATACAGTCATTCAAGTTTATGCATCAATCCGTATGTTGAAATATTTGCATGTATTCCTCAGATTTGATACCGGTCAGGTCGCAAAAAAGAATATTTTATAGAAGCTTTGTCCAGTCGGTTGGATCAGCATATATTATTTTGGAAGCGTTACTACGCTGAGTGCTATGATGCTGTTCATTTGAAATAGGGGCAGTGGGGGAGTGGGGAATAGTGGAAGGAGCGGCACAATCACTTAGATTAAGCGTTGGTTTCCATGCACAAGACGCGAGCTCAATTAGTGCGTTTGTTTGAGTTTCTGAGGAGCCGCACTTACTATTACTTGTAGTGCTGAGCATTGCATAGTATGCGTATTGTTGAGTATTGCTTATTATTATCAGTGTTGTGATAGCTGTTTAAAAGTTTGGTTACAGTTGTGAATAAAGATTGTTAAAACTACATCTCGAGTTGAGCTGTTCAAAAGTGTGAAAAGTTCCTTTGATATGCTTGAGTGCTGTGCGCGTAGTTCGGATTCATTCTTTCTCTTGGATCAACGTTTTGAAGCAGTGGTAGATTTATTCCCTCAGCAACCGTCCCCTCTTTCCAGTTGGCAAAGATGCTAGTCGCAGAGTTCACGGCTAGTTAAAAAAAGGAAGGGGGAATATTTTTTGTGTCTACTTATCTCTCCGTTGTTTACAAATAGAGTCAAAACAAAGTCCGGATGTTATCGTGTGTCACTTGAACAAATGAAGTTGTGATATCGAGATGTAAGCAATAAAAAGGTTTTGATTTGCAGACATATCCAAGCAGTTATAAGTCTTCACCGGTTGCCGATTTCTTGAAGTTGAAATGCTCACAACGTACTGGATTAACAGAGATGACAAGTAACCGTCAACTTGCTACCAATGATATCATCACTCGTATGGGTGAGAGAATGATCACCGAGAACCTTTATTCACGCAGGTTTCTTCTTTACTTCATCTTCAAAGTCACAGTCCCGTAGTGGTCTCAGTAACTGGTGAAAGGCTCTCAGGCCACCGGTTTGAGGAATTTAGAGGTTGTTTGACGATCGAGTTTCCTAAAATTGCAAATTTTATAGCGTGGTTGGTTGTTCTGGACATTGTTTGCCACAAATTTTCTGCCTAGTCGTCTATGAATGTGAATTCATCGGCGTAGTTAAGGGTGAGGGGAGGGGGACGAAGTTGCTGACAATAGTTACATCGGATGTTCATGTTTAAATGAATTTTTGTTTCAGTTTGGCCATAATGGACCACCCAGCCGAATGGAATTCGATCGGTTCACTAGGTGACTCCCAAACATCAAAAACGAATATCAACAGTGAGGTTTTTATGTGGTTGTTTAGTCGATAAGTCACTTCTCTTATCTTATCGTTTGGTTATCACTTCGAATTGGCCACAAATCGTTTTTTTGCTGTTTGTTTTTAAGTGGAATCGTTCGACTGCGTCTAGTGCATCCATTATAAGACTACATTACTGCAGGTGTTGTTGCCTGATTTGCGGTTTATTTACGAATCGATTGATGTGTGTGGGTGGAATTGTATCGGCCATCCCAATTTTGGGACTGCACCACATTGTCTAAACAAAACAAAGAGAAGGGGACGTGGATTTCATTAAAAAAATTTCCTGTGCACTTATGTTTGTTTTTGTTTTTTTTTTGAACTTTTTATGGCAATCATTGTGCTGAATGAGAAAAAAATGGTTTTTAAGAGGAGCACTTTTTTTTGGAGTTTCGTCGTTATGAAAGCAGTTGAAAACATGAAACATCTAATCGATTTTACCAGAAGTAAAGATATGTCTGCTTTTCAAGTAAAAATTGCACGTCCATCTTGGTGCCTGCAGCGTATTGTTGTTTTTTCAGAAACTCCTGAAAAGGCGAGCAAGTCTATGACCGGTGAAGAATCAGGATTCGCCGACCCTCTCGAGGATTATGGCATTACCGGATTTCAGGATGCCGATAAGGTTTCGTTTTGTTTCGTTCTGGGAACATTCGTGTAGAAATGTTTGCGATGAGCGGAAAAAGAAATTAACAGATCGGTTTAAAGGCTTATATGCAACAGGAAAACTGTGGATTAGAATACTAGCTCAGTTTTATTTAATTTATGACTGCGGTTTATTTCTTTACTGAAGTGAATATTAAAGTAATGAAATAAAGAGCAATATCGTTTTTCTTTGTGAGCAAAAATTGTATTGTTATTGGTGCTACTAAAGGCTTCTAAAATAGGAAACCGAGAAAGGACATTTTGTATCTCTGCCATTCATTTTGATTTATTGTCATTTCAGTGCCAGTTAATGGTTTGTTTCATTTTACCCTCTTCATTTGCAGGTAGATATCGAAATTGAAGGACGTATTTGGAAATTCGTCAATCTTAAAATGCTCGTTGATGTAAATATACCGATTTTCGGCTGTAACACGAATCCCTGCGTGACGATCTATGCCAAGTAAATTTTGTCCATTTGCACCTTTCCACACCACCTATAAATGAGAATAAGTGGTAACGGCATACATGGGAAGGAAGAGGACGGAAGAACAGCTGCTCCCCTTGAAATTTCACGGCGGTGTTTCGAGTTTTTGGGGTTTCGAAACAAATTCCTCGGCGCTTGATGCACATCTTTTAGAATTGTTTTTTTTTAAATATTTTTGGTGGGTTGCATAAGCAAATCTTAGTAGTTAATTGGGAATTTTGCTGTAATTTAACTAAATGTCTAAAAAAATGAGCCAATGGTCAGCAGAGAAGAATGGGTGGTTGTCGATGTACAATTTCGGTAGCAGAATTGCTCAGTGAGCAAAATGTTTACATTTACTGAGGTACTTTATCTAGCCTGTATTGGCAGACAATTTCTTTCCTTTTAACTGGTCGGAAATGTAGCGAACATTTTCATTTAAATGAATTGAGAGGGAAAAATTTTAGCACTCAGCGTTCTAGACTGCTTCTTTTGCTTATTATTGAAGCTGTGGGCGAAAGAGTTTTTTTTGTAGATTAGAATCTTAGCTGGAGCTGTTTTTGCGATGTCACTATTTGTAACAAAACTGCTTTAGAGATATGCGTCAGCGTCCCATATCGTGTCTTACGGGTATTGATCTCTACCTCGATCAGTGTATGTGCAATGTTCCAGAGGCATTATTGTGTTGGCATATGTCCGGATACGTTAAAGTAAGTTTGCCGAATCCAACTTGCAAATCGTATTTCAACTTTATGCAAATCTTCATCAATTCTTGTTCCTTGTTTATGAAAGAGCGATGCGTATGGGGACCGAATTTGGTGTAGTTTGAATATAGTCGATAATAAATGAAATGAGAACGAATTTCGAATAAACGAAATCGATTTGCTATGTTTTTGATGGAATAATCAGATTTCTTTCTCTATATAGAACGATCTCATTTGTTCAGTCACCCTCTTCTTTTCATGGTATAGTGTGCAAATTGCCGATTTGCCTTGTTGATGAATGAATTTAAAGAAAAATCCTTTTGTCGAATCAACGCTTCTGTTTTTTTTTCTTGCTGATCAAGAAACAACGAAACAACGCAAATCAGTGATTGGAAGTGAGAGGGTAAGAAGGGGGTGAATAAAATGTCATCTGATTGCTTTACTTAATCCATCGAGTAAGAAGATTGCTGAGGTGAATTGCTCCCATTTTCTCTCTTTGCTGGAATATTGCGTTCTCGTCCTCAAAAATGTTTTTATGAATGAAGAATTATTTGCCTTCATTATGCTGAAGTTTTAAAGAATCATTTCTTTGTGATTGTGGCTTTTATGAAGAAAAAACATTTTAGACGTTATTTTGGTGCTGGGGGGTTATGAAGCCCTCTTCCAATCCTCCATCCCCCTTCCCTCATTCCAATTTTTTAGTAAGACTTGCCTTTTTGAACGGAGTAATTAAAGACACAGATATTGCATTAATCCAGCCTTTTGATAAGTTGAGGACTTAAGTATATATGCATCCTCTTCCTTGCTGTCCTTTTCCATCCCCCTGTTCCGTCTTCGCCTTCCCATTTTTGCCCTCTGTTCACCCCGTAAAAGAAATCAACAAAACTGCAGAATCCGTGACTCTTCATTTTTTTGACTGAAACGTTTAGTCTCATTCGACGCTTATTTCGTCCAGTGTCGTTTTTAACAGTGTTCTCTTACACATTAGCAGTTATCAGGTTATTGCAGGAATACGAAGTTATTCGAACGGAAGATATTCCAAAATTGGAAAGCTCTAAATTCGATCCCGATATATTGCGTAATATTGCTGGTAATCTCGTTGAATTTCTGCAAGAACACGCCACAAAGGAAGGTCATACTTACTGGCTTTCAAGAGGTAACACTTTTATCTTTTTTAATAATGCGTCGGACATCTATGAAACGGCTGCATTTTAAATGCTTGAGTTCAGTATTAAATTATCAGCTCTCGCCTTTCATCAACGACAATTTGGTCCTCGAGCAGTTAAGTATAAGGTGCAGTTAAGCACCACACTTAGCACAACCTTTTGAATATGATTTGAAGTGGGCTTTATCCGAGGTCGTACGGTGTCGCACGAATATTTGTTTTGCAGATGTTGGAGAAGAGGGCGGAGGGATGCTTCGATTGTGGGATCTGACACCTCTCTGCGCGGATCTCTTAGAGGATGAAATTTCGAATCCTTACACACTTTCGGTGGCCGTTCTCATTTACAAGGTTCATTTGAATTTCATTCTTCATAGAGTCTATTGGTCCGTTGCTTACTTTGAGCTTCTTCATTGAGTCGCATCTTTGAATTTGACTGTTTATGTGTCGCTAGGGGCGTAAAGGTAGCGAGAAGTAGCCATTCATGACTTAATTCTAGAATCACCTGCTCGTTATAGGTAAGAAGGTATTTGTGAATGACCATCAATGAACTGACCAAGTGGGAAGTGAACATGTCAAATCAACGGGAAAAGGCTTGAGGCAGTTAGTAAAATGTGGCTCCATCACTTCCTTTATATGAGCGTCACATAATCAGTCCAATAGAGTGCAAATGAGCATGAATAAGTGAGGCGAGTATATAACACCCTAATATTGAGTCAGTTTGTTATATAAATCGAATTATTTATTAGTGCTATTGCGAGGCAATAACTGTATACGAATGTATCTATTGATCTGTTGTGTTGTTCAGAGATGAATGCTGGCTATGTGATTTGGGCGCAAATCGTTTTTTGATGCATTTCTTTTCGTTGTATATAAGGCGCTTTCGAGCGTTTAAAACTGAACATGGTTCCTTTGACGATACTCGTGAAAAACTGGTGGTTTTTTTTAAATTGAATTTTGCCTACCATATCAATGAGGTTGAAAATTTTATGATGAACTTCCACAACTTTGCAACTTTCTCATGTTCTCTGATTTTCTTTCCACCTTCTTCGCATTTCTTGTGTCCTTCCCCTTCCCCTCCTTCCTTCCGTTTCCTCTCACTCAGCCCTCTCTTCCTGTTTCTTGGACCTCTTCGAAGCCACATTATTCTAAATACTCTGTTTGCGATAATTCCTTTAAAAATGTTTAGGTTGCACGCAATTTAATGCGTCGGTCGGCGAAGACTCGTCCAAAACGTATTGCAAATGCAGTATATCGTTTGTTGCACGTTTGCCTTGCTATTGTCGACCGAAATAAATATCCTCAGGTGAGATCTTTTATAGTGCTTCTGCTTTTTGAGGCCCTTCATGAGTCATTCGATGCCACGCTTTTCATTTGGAGAGTGACTGAGCTTTCCTTCCCTTCAAGTTTCTTTTATAGTACACATGCATTGTAAGCCTAGTTAAAGCCGTAGCATTTCAATGCAGTCTTGAATTCTCAGAAAGGAGTTTGTTACAATGTGTATGGAATATAATTCCTCGGAGGGGAAGAGGGCCGCCACCCAAAACGAATCTCGTTAAGGTATGAACAGTGCACACAGAAAACATGTTGGACTTGTGGTAAATGTGGCCGAGGGGGAAATGAGTAACAAAAAGGGTTTTACAGTGTATTTTGTTTCAAATATATATAGTTTTATTTTAAATCGTGAGAGTCAAGCGAGTGCATATATGTTTTTTAGATTGTGGCATGTGCACGATACCTGCTTGCCAACTTGTATCTCTCTTACGGTCACGACGCATTAAAGCGAAGTGATGAGGAAGAGGCTGAAATTGAGAAGAACGAACCCACCTGGGCCTATGATGATAAATGGCAAAGAGAGTACGGCGAAACCTACGAACATTATGCGGCTATCTCGGTTATTTTTTGAAGATGATTAAGTTCAACATGCATTCAGAATCTTCACGAGATGCAATTCAACTGTAGAAGCACTATGCTACAGAATATATGAGCACTATGCTACTAGAAGAGCAGAACGTACAAGCATTACTATGCTATCGTATTGCGAATTGAGAGGAAGGATGAGGGGAGCGGGAGGAGCTAATATATGTATTATTGTTCGCGGTAAACAACGTCGTTTGAAAATATAATGGTATTTTTCAGTACAGAGTGTAATGTTTTGCAGCTGTACAAAGGAGCTGATCAATAATCATATCAATGTCGACCTTGTTTTTATCGCATTTGTATTTGCAGAGGAAAATATAGAAAAAATTGAACACTGAAAATTTTAGAGATTCTCTCATGAAGCGAAATGAATGTAGCAAAGCGGATTGAAAGTTCTGTAATTTTTAAGAAGCAGTCGTGGCGAATAACGTAAATAAGTGCTTAATGATTTGATGTCGGTGTGCTGGAATCTTGATTTACACCATTAATAGATATATGGGTGAAAGATTTATGTTCCTATTTAAAGAAGGATTTCGAATTTGCAGATTGAATCGTTGAAAAAGAGGAGCTTCCAAGAAAGTAACGGTACAAAACCACCTCCCAAATTACGACCATTACCAAATTGTTCTTCAATCGTCGACTGTTACAAACAGGCATTGGAGCATTGCTATGAGGTAACTGTTTGCTATTGGAGTGATCGTTTCGGTTGAAGAGTCCACTGTGAGAGGTATTTGTAATGCTGAATATATAACGAGCAGGTGCCGATCGTATTCGCTGTCAGGAAATTTATAGTCCGTCACCCCTCTCAGAATGCAGTTGATCTTCATGCAGTTGATAGCTACTCGTGGGGAGGAGGGCGGTGAGGGGATTAGGTGGTTTTCTTTTTTCGTTTGCTTTATTCGTTTGTTGATCGGTCAACATCACTATTAATTTCTTTAAAATAACAGTTAGAAAGTAGGCTAGTTATGCCAGATTTACTTCGTTTATCCCCTTGTGTAATATGAGTACCCATGCAGTGTTTATGAAAGGTGAAATAATTTAACATTTCTCGAAGTTTGAAAATCGATAAGATTAGTGTGCTTAAGGCGTTGAAAGGCCAGCAAGATGTGCACCATTTCAGGGAGTGTTGCTTTTGTGCTGTTTTCTTCATATCATGTTGGTAGAGACTTTTAAGAGTTGGGGTCGAGTGGGCATCGGGATGCAGCTGCCGCTTATCTGTTTCGGTGTTCTATCCACAATTTTATGGTTGGGACAGTATTTGCTATACATAAATCAACAGTTAAACAGCTTGGCAAACTACAAGATGTTTCAAGTCATATACGTCGAGCTGTTTGCGGGGTACACCAGTGCCCAAGAAGGGTGGCACTTTTGACACTTTTCATTCAAGTTGGCGACAAGTGCACAAGGTAACTGTGAGTGACTGCTGATCTGTATGCATGTTGGAGTGATAGAAGGACGATTGATGTCCAAAAGTGCTCAGGTAATACGAGTTGCTGATGATCAGATGGGAGTTTGCTGAGTGAACGGATTTGCCTGCCAATATATCATGTTGCATACGACGTGGAAGTGTTTTATCCTCTCATTGCAGGGTTTATTATGTATGGATATGTTCGATGAGTTAGAGCAAAGCCGAGAACACAAGAATCGTATGTCGTTCACCGGTGATCGTGTGAAGCTCGCTGATACTTGTGGTTAGTCGATCAGGCAGTTTATTGTTCTGTTCATTTAACGACCACGTTCTCATCTTCTATACCTTTCAGTGCTCCCTTTTCACCACTTTATTCTTATTTCTCATTTACCGCCTTCTCCAACCTGCAAGCATTCACGTTTACCCTGTCTCTATTTTTAAATCTTTTTTGACAAGTTTTTTTTTATTGTATGTAATTGGATTGAAAATTGCTGAACATGAGCTTTGTGGTATCCACAGCTGCTTTTGTATGCGGGATCGATTAGGAAGTTTGTTTTGATTTGTTTTGATGCAACTACGACGTCCTTCGAGGTTCTTTTTTTTTGCTGACAGTTGATGAGAAAAAGAAAGAGAAAGGAGAACTTTTTAAGCCAGAGAGAGAGGTAAGTTCTCTTGCTATTGAAAAATGGTCCTCAAAAAAGATGAGTGAAGAAGGAGTTTAGTTATTGTTTACCTTATTTTGAGAGAGTTCGAATAACCATTCACATCAAATGAAAGAATGCGATTGTAGAGGAAATTGGTGAGATGCTAAGAAGGGACGTACGTTCAATACTTCTGATCCGAGCTGCTACTGCATACAATTTACTCGCAGACAATGCTTTCGTTCTCGAACGTTATGGACGTTCTGTACGATTTGCTCGTGTCGGATTCTACTGCTGCTGTGAGTTTTACTTTGGCCACTAGAGTAGCTATGCTTCGAAGCGAGAGAGAGGATAAGGGGAACGATAGTATTATTAAAACTAATTTGCACTCTGAGTGAAATTTGAGGGATAGTTACCCATCTCACCTCAAATCTTTCTTTATTGTTGCAATCATTTGGTTATTAGCAAAAAGCTTTTCGTTGTAATGTGTTTTCACTACCACTTCGTTCTTTGATGATTAGTAAACTTCAGGAAATGTCAGAGGATCGACTAGTGAAGGTTTTTACTGTTGTTAGCAGGAGCTAAGCTTGCGCTTGCTGTACACAGATTGTTTTTATGCTTTTGTTCGTTTTTGTTTTTCAAATTACAGGTTATCGTAACTTTCCCGGACTTCGACTCTGTTGGGAAAGGGGGAGGGGAGGGGCAAGTTTCTGAGGAGAGGGAGCTAGGAATAACGGAATTGGAGCTTATCAACAATGGTGCGATCACCAATTTTTACTGTTAAGCGTGAACGTTGAATGGTGCGATTGCAGTGGCAGTAAAGTTCATGAATAAGGATTGCAAGCGGAACAAGGATGACTCGAAAGGAAAGAATGCTGCTCGAAATTATGCGACGGCTTGCTCTCTTATACCGGTGATGTATTCACAGTGCGGCGGTGCACTTGCCTACTTGGCTATGTCAACTACGCAAGTTAGGGAACAGGCGGAAGTAAGTTTCACTTCAGTTTGCTCTGTTCTTTGAACATTAAATAATTTGTATCTTTTTTTGTTTATTGTAGTTGCCTACTTGTTTTCAAGAGTAATTCAGAATCGGGGCCATGTACGAATCGTTGGCAGTTTTTGCTTTTATTTTGGAATGCAAGGCTTTTTTTGCAGGAAGATGCAGTGAAATGCTATCGAGATGCCGAAATAGAAAAGATGGCAAGAGCTCGCTTACCTAAAGGCGTTGGTAAGCGGATATTTGTTCTTTGGCTTATTACCTACGTAAATATAAATCTTATCGTGGACATACGTAGCTATCGGTTTGTATGGCCCCTTCGCGCTATACGTGCTACTGCGCCTTGTGGACAAATTAGTGATACTTCTTTTTTTGCACAGACGGGAAACAAAAATGGTGATCACACTGGGTGATATTGTGATGAGTAGGGGATGGAATTTTTCGGTGATACATAACGTATCTCCAGCTGTGATGCTTTCAGCCTGCTGTCAACTGATTGAATATAACGCTTACAACATATTCATTTCTTCAAGCTTATTTATTTTTCGTGTTTCAGCATTTTGTGTACAATTTTTGCTTGTGGCTGATTATGACTTTTTTCGGTTTCAGCATATATAATTTGCTTTTTTGACATTTTCGCTAATCATAGTAATTTTGCTTAATTATGGCTGATTTTGGAATGAAAGGAATGAATACGAGAAATATTGTAGCAATAAACTGGAATTATTAGTTCGAAATTCGTTAGTAGCAAAATGAATGAATACAAGAGTAGTATTCTGGGAATTTGAAGTAGGAAGTACCATGATTCTTTCAGAAGAAAATTCTCTATAGAACAGCAATTCTTGAGAAAATATGGAATTTGAGCGTGTAAAAAAATTGCGTATAGTTTTGAAACAGAAAAGTTCCCAGAAGGAAAGATTCCTAATAAATGGAAGTTGATAGTTCATAAAACATGGAAGATACTCTTTTTAAACACTTTTGATGGGGAGTTCTTCCCTGAAAAATCGAGGAAATTGAGGAAATAAGTCTTCTTTTCAGACAAATGCGTTAACTGTGTTGAGAACAGAAAGAACTATAAGCCAGAGAAGCAGCAGAAGTTTAATTGAAACGCCCGTGAAGCACAGTGCTGTTTACAGATAAGGATTACGGATGGATGTTCCCGTCGAAATACACACAATTGGTGAATAAATTACTGCATATTAGCGAGCGTTTATATGAGACTGCAATCGGCAAGGCTAAGAAAAACGGTTGGCACTCTCTCTTGAAGCTTTTTATTCAATTCTACATTTAATGAAATGCTGATTAAGGTTTTCTGAGCTAACTGGCTGTGTGTTAACACCCTTAAATGGAAGGCGTGTAGGATAAGCTTATATTGCTTTATTCGTATAATTGGTGTCTGTGGTATAATGCACTGCAGTTTATCTCAGATTTTAGTGACAATCACGTATGGTGGCAATTCCTGCAAGTAAAAGGTCGAACCCGGAGGACCTTCATCTTTTCGGAAGGGCCTCTAATTGCTGAGCATTGCTGTTAATCGAAATTTGCTTTTGTCTTCCAGTAATATGAGAATATGAAGTGATGTTTCTATTTTTTATGAAATCTTTCGATGGTATAGATTCTGAGCTCATGATTGCTCGTTTTGCTTCTGAAGAAGTACGTACAATGTTTCTTCAGATTTAGCCCTCCCTTTCAACTGCATATCTGTGAATTCCTTAGGCTTGTCTAAAAAATTTTCAACTGCATAAGCCACGGGTTCATATTTTGGCGGATACTGCACTTCGGATTTCTTTTGCCGGGGGGGGGGCAAGAGAGAGCATTTGAAGAAATAATAATTCGCTCGCATAATAGAATAAGCGCCAACTCAATATTCCAATAAATTTTCAGCACCACTCTCGTTATTCCCACCAACGGCCTCTGCAATCCTACAACTACCGGAGCTGGCAAAACGTTGTGGAGGCGTAAGTAATCTGTTAGGTATGCGTGCAATCGCTCAGCTGCAATCCTTCCTCGCCAAGGTTGCACCGTCTAATGCAGATACTGAGATCGCGAAAGGTATATATTATCACGACTGTGTTTGACTTCAATATTTAGACTATTGTGTTCTCAGTGGTATAGATTTGAGAGCAAATATTCATTTTTCTGTAGAAAGCGCCCTATATTGTGGAAAGTAAGTGCTGTAGAATTGATTTTCATTGCTGGGATTTTTTCAGGCATGTTATTTAAAAGTTTCTTTACGTATTTTTATGGACTTTTCTTTCAATATTATGATATTTTGATACCTGAATATATCTGCAGCAGTGTTTTCATCAATGCCCAAATTGAGGGATAGATTTTAAATGAGCTGTCCGAGATGACTAATTGTTCTGTAAGAAAGGAGGGGAGCGATAATTTGGCATTCTGTGACCTGATCGGCAACTCTTCTCTTTTATATTATTAGGGTAAATAAAAAGGTAATGATAATTCAGCGGCACTTGCTCAATTCCTAGCAGTGGAACATGGTGTGCAATCGGCAGTGACGATGACGGCTGAAGCCATCTGCAGGAAAACATTTGCGATCGCCAAAAATTACTTCACTCAGGTTATTTTGCATTCTTGCAAAGCTTTTTATTCGTATTTGTGGCTCGAAATTTTATTGCACTGATGTGCATCTAGACACTTTGTTGAATGTGTCGAAATTTAATGTGGAACTCATTTTAATGTATCAATCAGTGGTGGCCTACACCTCAGTAAAATAATATCGCTTCGAATGGTACAAATGAAAGACCTTTAGTGTTGAGCTGTCTTCCTCGCCTTCCTTTCTCGAAAAAAATTCCGACTCTATTTCTATAAACATTTGTTGATAACCACCCTATTTGGTCCGTTGCATTCAAAAGCGACTAAACCGCATTTCGTTTTCTTCTGAATATTTCGGTATTGTGCAGTTGCAGTGCTCATTGTTCGTTTGTGATCTTCCCCTCAGAATTCTAATCTGCAGAAGTTTGGTCAAAATGCTTATTTGAAGAGCCACTTATATTTTTAATATCCTTTAATTAGATGAGTAATTCACTTATGGTACTATCAGAATGAATCGTTGTAGTTCACACAAGGTTAAATTTAATGTTGATGAATGAGTGCTATAAAACTAATCTCATTCTCATGCTTATGTGCTTCCTTAAGTGGCAAAGTTCAGGTGAAAAGGCTTCAAGAAAGATGTAACCAGCACCTACTCCCATATTTGGTATTTCATATGTATGCATTCAGGCACATGCGATGTTCGGTATTTCGGGTGATCGTTTCAATAAGGCACGAATGTTGGGAAACTTGGGTCAGCTGCATTATCTTTTGATGAACTGTGTAGCTGTGACAACCGATTCGAGCTGTGAATCACTTTGCCGCAAGGAAAGACTAATAGCCGTCGATGTGCGTTCTTTTCACATCATTTTGGGGGGAGGGGTGGTTGGATGGGGAATGATATGTTCATCGGTAAAGATGAGGGATAATTCGTGGTTTTTCTTGGGCGTAGATGAGAAATTGGCAATTGCAGAATTAACCACGCCTAAGAGAAAAAAAGAGAGGAAGGTAGCGCTTGCAAGTGATAGGATGAACGAAATATGTTGAAATCGAAGTTCTGTACAATTCATGCCTGTAGTTTTCCTGAATGCAATAAGTGAGAGTTCACTCATATCCATAAGACGAGTGCAAAACATGATTGAGCATAAGAAAATCCCGAGGTCGATGCGGGGGGTCTATCTATATCCGGATAGCACCTTCCTTTCGCTCTTCATATATGCATGAGATCTATATTTGTATTGCCCCTTAAGGCAAGACGTTATTATGAAGGAGCCTACGAGCTGGCATGTGCGAATAGAAGCGCAGGTGATGCTGAATTTTACGAGTTTATCTGCAAGGATTTTGGCAATACGTGTTGTCTTTATGCACGTGTCTTACAAGAACGAATGCTCGAATCCAATGATTTTGTCAAGGTGAGCATTGCCTTATTTCTCATTTGCTTTCCATTTGTGTATATTAGAATAATAATTAGTGCAGGTAAGCACTCTAAATTGGCCACAGTAGATTATGAAATAACGGTCAAATTTTTGATATTTGATTTTAGTTTGCTATTGTTGATGTGATTTTATGCTCATGCTGGCTCATGTTCATTGTTATTATTTCGACGTTGGAACAGTTGGCCTTCGTAAGTTTAGTGAAGAAACTTGTTCACTTACGTTGCATTGATATCGGGAAAGGCCTACTGGACATGGAGTTATCACTTGGCGTATTCTCATCACTACAGATAACTCCATTAATTGCTTAAGGATTATATTACCGGAAATGCGTTTCTTACTTTTTGCCTCCGAAGTTTGAGTTGTTTTGATGAGAGCTTCAGTTTGTGTGACTTTTTTGTTTCTTTAAACTCTATTGATGTCTTGCTGGAAAGGAGATTTTTCTATAATTGTGACGCTAGCAATTTTAGGTGGCAAGAGAATGTGAGGACTATATTGCGCGGGCGATCACAATATATGGTGATGCGATATCATGGGAAGGTTGTCGTGAGAAAGTGCGATGTTTTTTCATCAGAAAAAATATTGAGGCACTTTATCGTTGTGCTCTTATCAATTTTAGGTTTTGCGTGAGTGCTTCTTTATTATATTTTCTTCTTTCTGATCTATCTAACTTCTTTCGCTTGCTATTGCTTGCCATATATATAAGTTGGTAGTTGCTTGAGCCGGCAGTCAGTGCTCTCTTTAGTTTTTTGTGTCACTTCGTAGTGAAAAGCCACATCGGCGATGTCTCTTGAATAGTGGCCACCACTTTAAGTGGGATCTTTTTCAGGGTGCTAATTGAAATACATTGTAAGAAATGTTCATACTGCAGTCCGTAAGCAGAGGATCACGGATGTGTCAAAAATGATCACTATTAAGTTGCTTAAATGAGAGTGTAGTGATTATTTTGTTTACGAATAATCGATGGGAACTACAATTATTATGATTTATATTTCATTCCGAAATTCTTGATGTTTCCTACAGGTATGATATTTATCCAAAGCATTAATGGGGATTTGAAGTTTTCTGGAGGATGAGGAGCGACCCATTTAGGGTAATGCGTAATACGCATTGTACTTCATGCCTTCGTTGATGTGGTGTGTGAGCAGCGTTGTTCAAAGCGTTATACCACGTATGGCGTGAGCAGGGGGCATTACCTCTAAGTTTTTTATGGCCAAACAGCTGATAAATTGAGTGTGACGTTATCTCGGGTTTTGCTGTATTATGATTGAAGTCGGTTTGGGAATATGGGCCAGGTTAACGACGACTCGTTTGTTCTTCGATCTTTGATGCTTAGAGACAAACGTTCTTGGCCGCGCTAAAAACTTGTGCATTAACTTTGGCAGTACCGTTAGAGTCACTATTGTGTACTTTGTCGGTGGCCAGAATATATTGGAGTGGATGTTTGATGTGTTTAAGCAAATCGAGCAAGGAATTGCACAAGAGAATGAGAGACAATTGCTGACAAAACGAGCACTTCAAATCATCGATCTTGCACAACGCATTTTCAAGCAATTATCCATTGAGGAAATATCGATACGTGAATGTGCAATCGCAGTCAGGGCATATCTCTTTCTTCGTAATGTGGAGGGCATTCGCAAGAACGGTTCGTTGATTTAGCATTTCGCATCCTTTAGACATTTTAGGATATTTGCATGAATTAATAGTTGAGTGAACCTTCGATTGTCACATACAAAGCAAAGTAATCCACGCGAAGGATTATTAAGATTAACAGTGGGAAAGCTTATTGCATTCTATCAACGGATCATGCTCGTTTATAGGTTGACAGCTTGTGCCTTAACGATCAAAATCGGTCGGTCAAATGGGATGTCCGTTTCGATTTCATATCCTTTCTGCAGATGATCAAGGTCATTTCAGTGCAAAGTATATTTGAGATAAGGAAAGTGATAGTGTTTGAAATGGGATTCGAATGCCATATGACATTTCTTTCTCTAACTTTTCACGACAGCCACTAGCTTTTATCTAGCTGAATCACATTATATGAGTTTAACTGTTCAAGAGCTATGGCTGATGTTTTTTTGTTGACCGCTATGGTTTATTGAGCTATGAAATGCTTGAAAGTTATGCATTTTTATAAAAAATTCTAGCAATATTTAAAATGACGCGAAATCTATGAAACTTTTTATTATGTGTTGTTCCTCTTCATTTTTTCGTTATAAATCATAAACCGCCAAATCGAATCCCATTCTACTTTTTAGTTTGTATGGTCTTTAAATTGCTACTTCATCCTTTATTTATTTATTAGTGGGAATTAGAGAAATGATATATTAGTTATTAAATGGCAGTTGTTGTGAATTTGCATAAGATATTATTTGGGCAATGAGTTTGCGTAAGAGTTCATGTACATTAAAGCCTCGTAGAGAAAAGAGAACAATGCAGGTTTTATGTTTGGCTAGTTTGCAAATAAATGAGCTGTATACTGGACCGACTATTCTAATTCTATATTCAAAGAAATTCGCTTAAACATTGACGGGCATTGGCTGACTAGCTGACCAGCCGAGTGACGTTCATCACGCAGGTGGCAATTGTAATATTAGTAGGTTGATAACGACGTGAATATGTAAATTCTAAGAATTTCCTCGCTCCATTGTTTATTTGAAGTGATTGTTGCAGGTCTAAATAATATTTCAGATACAAAAACAACTTCGGAATTTTCCGACAGCTTAAATATATTAAAGCAGACGTTGAAGCCAATGATTCCGTTCCTGAAGGCATTCCACAGGAAAACTTCTTCGAGTTTTTTCAGGGATTATTACGTAATGATTTTGTGACCATTTTTTTATATACATATGAGTTATAAATATTCTCGGATTTTTCACCTACCTGTTGATAGCTTGCGGTGGTCTTTTCATATTATTCCTGGTTTTAAAAACTATTTTTTAGATCTTTTATTTATTTAGATGTTTCTTCCCATCGTAAGTATTGAGTAGTTTTTCTTCCAATGAAGATGGTTTCGTTGAAGTTTTGAGTTATTTTTATCAAAGGACTGAAATGTCACAAAATATTTTAGAAACTGCTGGATCAAATTTTTTAGAGCTTTATGAGAGAAATGCTTTCAGCGGCGTTAATGTGGATGGAATTAGTCTAGCATAATTGTCACACATATTAATACACATAGTTACTACGAATTGATGGAATCGCTCTGAAATAACCGAAGTGATGAGAGGAAGTTGTATTATTATTTAGTGATAAAAATTGCTACTTTTGTTACAAAACACAAAGCACCATTTTTAAGGAGTCGCTTTTCATCTTCTAGCTCCACAAAAACCAACTGTCTGTCCGCAGAAGTTACTGCTTCGTGATAGTTTTTTGAATAAGAGAGGAACTGGGGTGGGGAGGGGAGGGGATAAGAACGAAATTATTTTTGTTTAATTTCAGGAAAAGCTAGTTCCTGGTGATGATGATTTATACGGCTATGTATTGTCGAAATTAGTCGATATATCGCGTGATACTGCAAAAGCGGCATGTCATGTGAGTTGTTTTGATGCGCAACTGTGTGCTGTTCTAAATCGAATTAAATTGACGGATGTCTGAGCAAATCCGTTCTCTTCCTCTTCTCTCACTCTAATTTTGAGCCTCTGCCTTCGGACATTCCATTTTGGATGCCAGTACTACGATTGCGAAATGTGTACTGTTTGAGATAACGGCTTGGGAAAGGAAGAGTACTACCCATATATGTCAGCGGTGTTTCGTCTAAAGTGCTGCTTTCATTATACGGAGTCATGTTATTATGATCACCGGCGTTGTATTTGGTGCCTTTTTAATCTTTTTCCTCTGTAGGGCCATAATCATCGATCGGATCGCGCGGGACACTCTTCACTTTTGGAGTTCATTATGCCTTCGTTCATTTTTTAGCGAGACTGCCCCTGCTGTTATGACAGAAGGAGTTCGCGGGAGGGAAGGTTTCAAATATATGTGTACAGGGCTGGGGTCACCTCATTCCCCTCCCCGTGGCCTTCAGAATCGTGGTGGCTTTCGTTTATTATTTAGTTTGTACTCTGTTTTGTCGTTTCCAACATAGAGCGTAGCATTGACTGAATATGGTTGGTGGAAATCTTTTTGCGTCTTCTTGTATACCGCAGCTCTTCCATCGTTGAGGGGAAAGTGAAATTTGAATGAATAATGTCAATTTGCAGCCCTTTGCTCTTAATTATAAAAGTGGTCAAAGACGAACCCCTTCCGATGCCCCTTATGTCACTCAACATTTGTTTTTGCTACATTCTGAGTGTTTACTTTATCACACTCATTACAGCGGTGGATGATTTGTTCGAAATATTTGGTCACCTTCCTGCCGATTAATTCCCTTGGTGATGAGATTGTTTTGTTGAGGTTTCCAGTCGTTCTCATGAGATCTCTTTTAGAAATATTTTTCACTATTTCTTTTCGTGGTTGATTCACTTACTTTTATATGTTACTTCAACAGGCTATGACCCCACTTCAAATATTTTTATATTGGTTAATTTTGTTTCAGCTTCAGCTAAAACATTTATTTGGATTATAAGATGAGAAGTGACCATGTGGTCGATAAGGTGGCCAATTGATTTATATGATATATAGAAGAGGCTTTCCATATTAGTGAAGCTGTAACGTCTTTTAGAGTGCCGTGGAATTGCGTCTGGAAACGGCTCAACAGTGGAAAGATTTCTATCGGTCGTTGTTGTTTAGTTATAATAGTGGTATCTACGAATCACTGGCAACAGTCATAAAAGCGTTGGAGGGCGCAATTGAGGCGAAACTTTTTTGAGTCAACTGCCGACTCACAGTTACGGTGATCTTCTTCTATAATCAAAACGTTATTATGTAATTTCTCGTTTGTGTCTTGTTTCTTTTTGGCTATGTTCACTTTGTTTGGCTCGTGATATTTCGACCTCTGTGTTCCTATTTGCAAGGGTCGATAAAATTAATAGGTATATGATTGACCATCGAAATGTGGACCCATATGTAATAGGTAAATCGACCATGCTTCTTTAAGGAGCCGCTGAATAACCTATAGAGTGATCGTAGTTTTCGTTCATATGCATAACGAAGCTGTTTTATCTTTGTTCGAGAATGTGATTGTGTGGGCGTTGGGTGATAAATTAGAGAGGGTGCACCGTGAGGTAAAATGAGAAAATTTTCGCTGCTTAGAGGATGGGAGAGAGGTTGTAAAGATACTGAAGGGACGAACTTCTCTTTTAAAATAGGAATTATGAAATGGAAGGTCATTAACTTCGGAATTATGAAATTACGGAGTAGGCGGGTTTAGTATAAAATAGGAACTGACTTGAACTAGAGAGTAGCTATTCAGCTGGATGTTACATGTGGAAGGAATTGAAGTCGGCCAAGATGGGAAGAGGTGACACTTGTAGCAGTGATGGTACCATCAAGGTAGCTCTCGGCTGTTTAATGTGGATTGATGCATTGTTTCCCTTGTTTTTGTTTCGAGTGATCTTTATTTAGTTTAGTCGAAAATATGTACCAGAGCATTATTTGGTCGGTGCTTGACTTAGGAGGATAGGGGAGGGGAGAGGATGGTCGGAAAGGACCCGATCGGCGTTTTTTGTTGTTTGCCTGAATTTCGGTTGTTGGTAAATTTTGCGGAGTTTGAGCTCGATATAGGCACAAGCATTGGTATAGCAGAATATGTTAAATATAGCAATAATGTTGTGTTATTAACTTGCTTTAAAAAGCACCTTCCTCTTGTTGAAGGATGATACAAGAGAATTTCTTTCATTCTTCTGTATTACTGCTTCATCATAGTGATATTTGTTGCATGCTTAGAAATGAGTTCGATTGTCGATCTTTCATTTTGTTATTTGCGGGTATTATTGTGTTATGTATTGACATCGATGTTGTTTGTTATCTTCATTAATAATGTTGACAAATTATCATTCTTGAAATTTGCTGTTCCATCGTTATAGGCGCTGAAAAAATGCGTATTTGGATGGTGTTGTTTGCGTCGAGTGTGATAACTACTCATGGTTTTTTTTTTTTTTTTTTGAATTCGTATAATGAACCAGTAAAATGAAGCCGAACTTAGCCTGGTGGCTGATGGCTGATGGCTGGTGGCGCAAGGTTCACGATTGTTGGTTGAAGGGAAATAGGGCTGAATAGGGACGGTAGCGAACATGACATCATAGTTGGGTAAAAGAAAGTACTTTGGGTTTTGCCTTAGAAGAGTGTTCAACTTTGAAAACAAAGTAACTGAAGGGGGCATGTTGGTGTGTGTGGCGTTAACTATGACTCAACTGCAAACTTATGCTCCCACATAGAGTGCCGCTGTGGTTGGTGTTCGCCGAACTGGAAGGTAATTTTTGATCGTTATGCAATGAGATAAGAAACAAGCGCTAAAATGATGACTTTTATGAAATATTAGGAATGCGAGGAAACCGCGAAGTTGAAGAGTTGGGTACCACCATTTTGTAACATGAAACGGTGGACGGTGTGAACGTGGTGTGGTGATGTTTTACGTTTCAGCGCATATGCATTCACAACCTGTAAGGAACATTCAGAAACCCCTGATATATTTGCATAATTGAGGGCATTATGAGGACTGATATGAGCGTTACGTATGCTGAAGTTGTGAGGTTCATTGTTGTTAGGCTTTGATAGCGAACGGTATGTTCTTTAATGCTCTTATGCTGAGGGTTGACGTGACTGCTGGTTGTACGGTGCTTCGTACTGGCACATTATTAAAGTGTCACCAAAAACACTCGATGCTGTCGATAAATGGATTCCACTGAGCACGGATCGCTCCCTTTAATTTGTTGTGCCCTCCGTTTTATGCGATTGTTTCGGAAGCAGTTGTGCTTATCGTCTTCGATGTTGTCGATTGCATTCCTGCCTTTCTGGTCAATAAACCAGTGAGCTAGTAAATTGTTGGCATAAATGTGACTGTGGCTGGCCTAAGGGATGAACAGTGCCATCTTCGGCTATAGTCGAATAAACGGACCGCGGAGGTAGGGAATGCACTAATAGCGACATTTGCTTAAACCGCAGCAAGCCACAAAGCAAAGCATCCCGAGTTAGGCTTAGCAAATGCACCACACCTAAGTAAGGGCCGCATCAGCAATGCTCATGCCAGTCCTGACACCACAGGGTGTGTCGGTCTTTCAATGTCTGTATTAAAATTTTTCACCCTTCGGACAGTTGTTCGATGTTTTGAGCGCCGCTGCTATTTATTGTTCCGAGCCATATAAGCTTTTCGTTATTTTCACACAGACAAACCCTTTGATGTTCTGAGCCAAATAAGGCCTCCGTTGTTTTTGAGCACTTGCTAATATTATCGAATAAGCTCCTCTTTCTTAAATGCTTTATACTGCATGTTATAACTTCCATCTTACACAGTAGTAACAACAGTAATGTAAATTGTGAGGGAAACATTTCCACACAACTCGTAAACGCTTCTATCACCATGTGGGACAATGCTAAGCATTGTTAACACAAATCATCTATTAGTTTACGATCCTCTTTCACTCTTCAAATACGTAAAGAATCCTTGTGGATTTGGATCCCTTCATTAAATTTGTTTTCATCCTCCTTTTTAGAGTGCTGAATAGGGAATTACCTTCATAAGTCGGCGTCATCTAACTTATTGAAATGGTTTATCTATTAGGGTTTAAAGACTGAACGTTCGCTTCATTGCACAAAGATCTCAAACAACACTCCATTTTCCTTTGAATGATTTATTACACGTTATAAGCCAGTCAGTAATGTCTATTATAGTCATATTTATAGTCGTATAAAAATGTAAAGTTGGTTGTAATAGAGATTCCTTATTCAGTCATTCTTAAATCTGCATTTGGAAGATCGTTATTCTGGATTTGTAAAGGATAAGGCAGCATAAGTTCTCATTTATCGTTTCTAAGCTGTAAAAACTGTGAGGTGTTATTACATACCTATCCCAATTGATGCAAACTGAAGCGTGGGCCTCAGTGCCGTAGAAGAACAACTTGAAATCAGCTGCTGGGTATAAGGATATATATACCTATTTTCACAAACTTTGGTAGCCCTGTGTCTATCAAAATTCTGTACGCGTACTATACCACCTACTATAAAATTTAAAATCACCTAATTCATGATGTACGTTTACCGCATTGCTTTCTTCCCTCTCCTTTATTCTGTTCTCGATATTGCAGTAATAAAACGGTGAAATATATCTTGCCAATATAGTACAGTGTTTAATTTTGTCAAATCTCAAATTTGACGTAGCGCTAAATTTTGGGGAGAGGGTGCTATTATTCGTAGTTTTCTTGCATCAACGTTTTTGATGGTACTAATAGGAATTTTTTCAGGTAAGCAGAGTCGTTCAACGATTCTCAGGATGAACGTTGTTTCATCGGAGCATCGCATTGAGATTCCTCGCTACCGTGAAAACTATTCGCCTGTGTCGGATGCTAAGGCTTACACCACAATCGAACTTGAGGTATTGGTTTACCAGTGATAGATGTAGCTGCATTTGGAATCAGGCGAGAGATGCCTAAATTATTCTTTCCAAGTTTCTAAACAGGATCCAGTCTTTCCATTAGGCTTGAGAGTGGATGGGGAGTGGGGGGGGGAGGGGGGAGAGGGAGGAGGAAAGAAGAGGAGAATATATGGATTTGCATCTTAGTAGGCACTCGGATAGTTGACGAGTTCGCACAGCATTGAAAGGCTAATTGACGAGCTTAGTGAGGTGAATTGCAAAAAGCAATCAGATTTAACGCAAATGAGCAGGCGTGTGAACGTCATCCAAAAAGAAAAGATGATAAATGAAAAGACAGGATTTCATCTTGTGAACATCGATTTATTATTTTAGAAGTAAATGAATAAACGGCTGACAATCAGCATTTACTATATAGATGGAAATTGAATCACTTCTAGGTATACAATCTTCTAGTTCCCAAAAAGTTTCGCAATTCATTATTTCTGACCGGAAGTTGAGTGGTTTTATTTTTAAAGTCACTGATTCATGAACTTTGATGATCAGTATGTTTAACTGGGAAAAAAGCAAAAAATTGCGTTTTTCTTCAAAATTTCTGAGTGATTTTTCTTTAAAATTCCCGAAAGTGTTAACTTCTTCCCAGTTTGGCGTCGTTTACTCTTTACTGTAAGAGTTGAAAGGATTACCAATGTATGAAATAAATGCGCTATCAGAAATGTATGTTCGAATTTTTACTGCCAGGTTCTTATTACCGAACATCGGTAAGATTGGTCAAGTCTTACCAATTTACTGAACACTCGAACGCATGAAAATGTATTAAGCTGGTGTGGTAAATTTGTTCATATTTTAACCTGCCCAACTAAATACAGAAATGTCGGAATGAAGTTTGGTTGCCAAAAATAAAAGAACAGTGAAATATGCTTAATAATATTTATTGGCGAAACCGGTCGCTTATAAAAACCACCAGTCGAAGTTTCCTTTTCGGGCCACACCTCACCGGCTGTAGAACGTAACTGACTTAAAACTTCAGAATGTGTCTTTAACTCTAAAGAATGTATGTGGGTGATGAGCCACAACGGAAACGGAAGTGGAGAGCTGCGATGCATTCCGATTTGTGACTGGCAGACGGACATATACACAGCACATGCTCTCAGCAATGGTGGTGCCATAACTACTCTTCATACAGCTTACAAGAACGCGCAGAATTCAATTACTTTCAAATGTAGATTCGCTAGAATGACTAGTTTTGCAAGAAGAGTATTATTGAACGTCTTGGGGTTGCTTTTGAGTTACTTGCAACGTCAATTTGTCTGATAGGTACCAGAGACATGTCTGATATGTAAAGACTGCAAGCAACATGCAGAATGTACCAGTCTCTAGACGTTCATTTTCACTTGTTACCAACCGCATGGGCGTTTGAGTGAGCGGCAGTTGATTTTGTGATCGGGAGATCCCATATTCATTCAATCTTTTTTCCTAACTCTCCCTCAATGCAGTTTTTCAGCGATGTTTCGGGTAAGTCAGCGTGAGTGTCGTAGGGGAACTCGTGTATTATGGCGCCATAATTCTTTGGCATTGTAGAGTAGGTTTATTCTAGATTGAGCTACTCAAGCTTCGGGATGCCCAAAACATGATTTATAGGTTGAGGTGCTCGAACTCTTGGACAGCCTAGCAACGGCGCTATCTTGTGTGTGCAATCTCAATTCACCGGAGGTTATCCGAAAATATCGCTTCATGAAAGAATTCAAGTGGCGCATTAAAAGCACTATTGCTTCATTAAAGGAGCTTATTCGTGGTATACAAGACCAGTTCACCGACATCGTGTTTGGGTTTGTTTTTGCAACGAAATTCTTTCAAGATGGTGTTCAATCCCGAGCAAAACTGTTCACACGCAACATGACTAGTTTACTAACTAAACATAGTGTTGGAAAGATTACGGTAAATTCAGGTTCTTGCGGGAAGGAGGAGGAAAAAGTGAGATAGGTAACATATATCGTATTTTTATATGAATCATGGTAAATTAAAAAATCTTCAGTTTTTATCAGCCTTTATATAATTTGCTTCAAAAGGCTCATCGTTTTGTTTCTCTTCTAGGCAACCTCAATTTCTCAACACTGAAGCTAAAGTAACGAAAACTTGCGGGGATTCTTATACCTATTTCGCATTGATTCACAAGCTTGCCGGAAACTTTCGACCAGTTTTACAATGGCTAGATTTTCTTCTATACCAGTCAGTCACAGAACAACGAATCGTATTCGAAAGCTTTATATGGGCGGTCGGACCAGTTGAAATAAGAAAGCATTCTTCTGCATGTTATTAAAAAAATTTTTGGTAACATGTGAAGGTAGTTGATCAAATGAGGGGATTCAAAACTCTTATCCACAGGTTAACATTTGCAGTCACACTTTATCAGCATCAATAAAACCTCTCGAATTTTCAAAAAATTGGAAGTTCTCAGTTAAAAGTGTTAAAAAGTCTCTGTAGCTTCCTTTTTAGGAGGATGCCATCAACGAAGTGCGTGCAATATTTTAGGATCTATTTCGATGCCTTTCATGGTCATTTCTGGATAGCATCCAACCAGCTATGTTTCTAAGAAAGAATAGTATCTTTAAAATATACTAAACTTGAAATTTTCCCTGAAAATAAATCACCGAACGTGATATTGATGGGCATTATCTCATGTCAATTGGCATTGCACTGACCTTCAACCTCTGAGCATGGATTGCAAACTTCTTTAACGTTCCATTCCATCTTTTAGCATCACCTAACAAATACTATTTAAATGTTGAGTAATATGCATTTCGTTTATTTTAGGTACGATTTGTTGGCCGATTTATTGACACAATCAGAGCGAATTAACTCAGAAGTAACGACTCCGAGTATGAGAGCGTTAAGAGTTGCGAAAAAAGTGCCGACAGTAAGCCGCTCGAGTGCCTCATTGTCAAACAGAGCAAGGACGAGTAGTGAGACCGGAAGTCGTATGCGTGCAGGACGTTGCACATGTGATTACAGACCGCTAGTTTCTGTAGACTTCGATGTTAAATGTCCTTCGTTGGCAGAAAGTTCAAGAAACTACAACGGAGACTCCCTCTACGATACGAAGAGACAGCCGTTGAGTGTGGGTAATGCGGATATCCTCACTTATCGGCCAGGACAGTCGTTGATGTCACATGGGCGACGACATATCACGGCATCCTTGTCCGCACTTCCCAGCACAAGAATATGAGATCGTTCACCTCGAAAGTCATGTGAATAGTGCATCGCATTTATAAAATTAAAAAGTGATGCTTTTAGTGTAAAATATGCCTTTATCACGTCTTTCGCTGCAATACTTCGAAGTAACCATTGGTTTGCTGCAGCCTAATTTGGAAATGGTCTGTTGGCCATGGCTTCGTATTTGACTATTGTCCGACTCGAAGCATAATATGAAATAGGCTTGCAAGTTTTGCCAGTAACGTGTTACACCTGTTGCTATACGACCTCAAGTTACGTTAAAAAGTTTCCCCGATGACAGAGGACGAAAGAGGCAGGTATAATGCCCTATTATCGTATCAGATGTAAGCTTTACATCTGTAGTGTTTTGTGCTTGCAATGGTTCCTCATTAAGCTTCTTTTCAGACTCTCTGCATGTTTCTTTTTCTTTCGAAAGATCACTTGCCTGAAGCTTTTTTGACAGAAGAGTGTGATGCGGAGCGGCGGAGTGCTGAACGTTTTGTGGTAAAAGGGATTTTTTTGTGGGCATTCGAAATTCTCCACTAAGAACTCTGTCAACGCTGCAGAGTGAAATATTCTCTTATTCTGCAGTTTAACGCAAGTTTTTTTTTTTTTAAATTTTCTTCAGTGTTGTCGCATTTCTGAGTCTTTTGGCCTTGCATAAATTTGGAGAATCTTGGACTGAACAGTGTTTATCATTGTCTATTTAAATTTCATGCTCAGTTGGAAGAAGAACCAAATGACTAAATGAAGGGGCACAACATTTCTTGTTTTAAGTATTTTCAACCAAATTATTCAATTTATTTCAAAATTTCGTTACTTGAGCGCATCAAAATTTCAGAAACCCCGGTGAATGCGAGGAGCAACTAATACTTCCAGTCTCTTATAATTATATTGGACAAGCGTTGTTGATGTAAAAATCACTGCAATAATTCTCAATGACTTTGCGGAGAAGGTGAATCGAAAAGTGACTCAAATTCATTTTATTTCCCGCACTATATCCTGCATCACCTGTAAATCCCAGGCTTTTCTTTATATCCGTCTTCAAAATTTGCATTTTCAAGACTTAAATATCGAACGGAGGTAATGAATGTTACGAATGCACGTTTGTTTCCAACCCTGATCACATGGTATATTGCTAATGTGATTATTTGTCGGAGGTTATTCTCCATCGTTACGATTTCGTTCCACAGCTAACGGTCGCATTGTTCCCAGTTTCCACGATTATGGAGGCAGCAATCTAAAAACCCTTCATATATTTTTCTAAATAATTTTGATGACTTGAAGCATTGCAAAATGTCTTTTATACCATATCACATATCCCTTCCGAGTTCCACTCATTCGCACCATTCAGTTTTTGAAATACATGTTCCGACACCATAGTCGATGAAGAAGGGCGTTGAAGAATGGTCTCTAACCTCTGATCGACCATTAAAAAATATGCAGCATGCAACTCAAAACGCTAAAAAAAATATTCAGAGATATTATGTGGAGATGGGAACGTTTCAGGAACGGTACTGTCCGCACCTATGCGCGACCTTTTCGAATGATTTTGTCGGTGTTCGACTTTGTATGGGAAACAATACACGGATCCAAGAATGACGAGGTTTTAGAATCATCCGGGACCGGTTCAATGCTAAACCTATAATTGAAGTATATATGCAACCAATATTTCTATCGCCATCGGAAGACCGCTTCATAGCGGCCCTCTTATTCCTGGAACCGCGCCTCCAGACAAATACTTGCGTAAGGACTTGGTCCAAGGTCTTCAAGGTTCATAAGCCTATACAGGTTGGGTCGTCTCTAAAGTCGGAAGCTTTAGAGAAATGCAATCACCAGAAACATGGAGGTTTCCAGAATGGTAGCGCTCTTTCGGAGGCATCCCTAACGGCGAGTTATCGTTGAGGCCCGGGCTCTGAGAATGGAGATCGGCGACCCAACAATTTTGGCGAGACCTCTAACCCGATCTAATATAAAGCATGGCTGTCGTGATAACTATCCGCTTTTTGTAAAGGCTTGACAAAAGTTGCTTGCAATGTGATACCACACATGAGGACGTTCACATCCTTTTACCCTTGAAATATTTCCTGGCTATTTTCTTGGACTACACTAGACTTCATCTATTAATTCAGATGGAGAAGATCGCATGGGAACATCTCACTTATTGCTAGTAATGAGATGCCTGATTTGCCGGTATTGGGCAACCGCGTTCAAGCACGCAACGTTGTTGAGATCTTATTTTACCAGAAGATACAGGTATAACACGACTGCAAAAGACGGTGGAATAGTCATCGTTGTTCGTGATTATATGGTCTTCATTCAATCATATTCGTATGTCTCTATACCTTGATATAATCACTTTACTTTTATCATAATAATGGGTACATTTAAATGGTCTACACTCTCACCTCTATTAATCGTCAGTTATTATAATATCAAAACTAATATCCTTGAATAAACTAGAAGTTACTGTAGTGAGTAAAAAACCGGTAGGACACAATATTATGCAGGTTTTCAGAAGGACATGCAGATATTCAGTTTCTCTGGCATCTGTAGGTCGAGTGGATCCATCAGCGCGGCGTTACTATTGTTCATCATATCGCCTACATCGGCACTGCTACCGTCACGCTGAAATTTAAGATATTCGAATTTCACGGGCTGAAATTCCATTTTAAATCCTCTTACTGTTAATTTTCCACTTTCACGCATTGTGCTGACTTTGGGAAATATTCACCTTTCACGATACTTATGTATCTGCGTGTCTGCTTCCTCGGGTAATAATTTTCACACGGGGACTAGGGAGATGAAATTTGGTGAGCTGATCCTTGCACAGTTCAACCATCTGTTCCTTCACTAGATCCCATTCGCACTCCCTGTCTTCTATAGGTCAGTTTTGTATTGTAATTGGCTGATCAAAGTGCAAAGTTGTAAGAAGTGCATTTTTTAAGAGCTGCCTGGGCACATATCCATACCATTTCTTTCTTGGTGTTGCATTCGATTGGGTATAAAATTGCCGTGGACTTGTACTTTACTCCTTACTTCAATGTTTTATCATGAATTTCTTTGAAAGCAACGTTTTATTTATTGAATAAAAGGATGGAGAGAATACAGTCCTCTTGTTGACTCATCAGAACTTAACTTACTATAGGTTAACTTTTAAATATGAGAGGTTTTTCAGCGTAAGGATGGTAAGGTGGCTTAACTGATCAGTGTATCAAATTATATTCAAGCTTCGAGGGCTGCTTTCATTTGTCACTGTTTTTTCCACTCATCACTTAACGTTATTAATATTTCAAAAAGTTGTAAGGATCATGAAAATAACCTCGTTGGGTGTTCGCATTCGATTATCCTCATATTTTTTGTATTGTTCAACAAAGTTTTTGACTTTCTTTTGTTCGTCAGAAGTCAAATTACGAACGAAAGTATTGCCAACGTACAGTTTGCCGGCCTGAAATAACAACGATTTAACGTGCATAGAGATATGTATGTATTCTTAGAAATTATATAACATTTATTTGGCAGAGACATTAGCCGAATATTCGAGTAACTTGTTTTTACATTTTCTTGGTCGATCGGCTGTTCTTTTAATAGATGGGAGAGGTGATGATTAGTAAAACTTTGGCACAATTTGACAAGATGGTTAATTTTGGGCAAAATTGTCCAAAACTTAGCAGTATGGTTTCCTTGAATAATCTCATCGAGATCATAAGGATGTAATAATATAGTTCGACTCATATATGTCTAAGTATTTTACTCAGAAATATCTTTGATGTGGCCATGAGTGACACAGTTTCAACAAGCTGCCAAGGATAAACGTGAACAACACAGCTAATTACGAATATGCTGACGCAATCACACTCAAGCCTTGCTTGTTAGAGGATACTATAGGATATTGCTTTATATATCTGCGTCTAATTGAGTCATATTCGAGGTATTAGTATAGATGATTATTAATGCCGGTAAAGCAGTGAAATAAATAAGTTGACAGTGTGCTTACTATAGTTACACAGCCGTCAAGAAAAACCACTGGGACACTGCAAAACGATGGACGTGATGGAGGTTCTGGAAGTGGTAAGCCCGTATGACCATGACTCATTAGCTCCTCATACGTTTCCATTTCCTGCAAAAAAAGGCTATCAATTTAGTGCTCACTTTAATTTCAGATATTTAGCTTTGTTTATATGGAATGTTTTATTATATTTCCACTTTACCGAGCTGTGTGGTCGAGTAGTTAGGCATCTTGTTATTTAGCACTTTGGTCCGATCGTTGCCCCCAGATTTAGCTGTGATTCATACTAGCTAAAAGGTATGGCATTATTGTATATTCTAGCATCGATTAGAAGGTCACAGACATAGGTAAAAGTGTCTTCCTAGTTCGGGATACTCAAGACTGTGATGGAATCACAATTCGAGATCGAACAGCTCCTATTCTCAGGTACTTTGTGCCACAGATGACAGAATTTACTCACCTTAAGTTCTAATAATATGGGATGATCCGTTCAGGTCTGATGGTCTTCGAAACTAAATTTTCGCCGCTGTCCACTGCAGCAATGTTGGCTTGATAAGTTGCCAGTACAAGATAAAGTAAATAACTCACAGAGTAAAGTTTCAATGGTGGAAGTGTTTGAACGGCTGTGCGAAATTGGATTTTTTCTTCATTAAGCAGTCGGGGGAGATGTATTGTAGTAATGAGACGATCTTTGTTCTAAGGAAGTTCACTTCTGCTTAGAGGGTGTTTTTGGTGACGAAAGTAACTCGAGGTGGGTGGCATTGATTCGAAGAAGAGAAAGATTAAAACAGCACTTGAAAAGAAACTTGCAAGATACGTTTCAAACCATTTTAATGCTGGAACTATCCTTGCTACAGTGCCTTCACGAGCATTCTTCGAGAATGTGGTAAAATTTGATAGAGAACATTCAATGACGATGTAGTCGTCCGCTTTTGACAACGTATCCTACTAGATCGATTATCAGATGAATTTACAAAGAAAGGCAAGCGTCCTCCTGAATTCAGCAAATACGTTTGAAGGTCTGTTTGGTCATCGTTTCAATCCAAACAGCTAGATCATATATGTTATATTAGATCTTTAGATCTATTGATCTTTGACCAGATATTTTTGATTAGAACGTAAACTGTTGGAAGCTTAAGAGACAGCACTGCAAAGATTACTTTTTCGTAATCTGTCATTTGCTTCTGATATCCTGTGAGCTCTAGTTGCTGAGCCAATGTGAGCGGAGATAATTTTATTCCGTCAATGTAGAGATCGATTCCCTGAAAACTTGCAGTCATATATCCCCCAGAAAACTTGTTTAAAAGTTGCAGTTTTTGATTGAACCAGTGTCAGATGTATTGTAAAAATAAATCTTGGCAATAACCCAATGTTTCTACTGCGACCATTTCCGAAAGCTTCAAAGAGATAGTTTTTTTTTTTGCTGACACAAGTTCCCTATGGCTTAGATGAATGTTCCATTTATGACGAGATGATCTCGAAAAGTTGGATCTAGTTAGCGCAGAAGTGAACCTTGAAATGTGACTTTTGAAAGCAAATGATTGCCAACTTAAGAGTGGAATTCATACTGAAATTTCTTCTCTAAAAAAATTACACGATTAAGTAAATGGAAAAAAAAACCGTGACGAGACATGACGAAGATTCGCAAACATGTTGTTCGTATGAGGAGATTTTTTGAATAATACAAACCACGATAAACAATCTGAAAGTAAATAATTTCGATGAAATATTTGAATGTTTGCAACGATATTTTTTTAGAATTGAGCGCTAAAAAGTGATATGAGATGATGATACGAGATCAATGTTGATACTACTTAAATACATTTCTTTTCTTCACTAATTAATCTCAGAGCAAATCAACGACTAACACGATGAATTACAATAAAATAGCAAATAAATTTAAAAGCATTTCATGCTTAACGAATAGTTTATCGACGAATCGACACGCAACAAGAACTAAAACAATACTTTTTAGAGTAAAGTGACCACCTGGGCCAAGTCCAATCCTGCAACTGTTTCGAATCTGGACAGGTAACACTAATTTCCGAATCGATGTTAGATTTTACTTCAGATTTCTACTGGTTTTGAAGAGATTTTCGCATAGTTTTCCTTAGGGAATTTCGATCGCGTCGAATCAAAAGCTGTCAAAAATAAGCATTATTGACTTTCAGTATGGATTTTGTTGAGAAATTAACCGACCACTAGTGCTAATGCTCCTATAATATTTTCAATGAAGTGTGAAATCGCAATAGATCGATAAATGGTGTATGAATTATTCATTCGGGTTGAAATTTGAAATGAAAATTACCTGAAAAAATAATTTTGTGGTTTTATATGAAAGTATTCTCTCATGACCCTCTACAAATAATATCTATTATAATAATAATCTCAGTACTAGTTTATTCATTCAAAGAGATTCTCTTACCCGTTGAGAAATCGATTCATATCACGTTTGTTGTTTCTCTGACGAGAATATATTGAAGTGCCTAAAACAAAATTCGTTAACTAATATAGTACATCGACGCACTTACTGAAGCGTTTTGAAACTTATGTATTTGCAACTAACCTGATGAGGGCAAATAAGTGAAAAACGCCTCGGAGAGGTTGACAACACAATATGTGTTTTTTGTATTTTGGTGCCTCAGGCTAAGCGCTAAACATATAGTAATAATGATCAAATTGTTAATATGTGTTTCCTGTGAAATCAATAGGTGCCTCAATACCGAATTGAAAAAAACCTGACCACGAATGGATAGTTGAACGAGAGAATTGGCTTCAAATTCTCTGGCAACCTAAGTGTCAGCAGCTCTAAAGGAACATGATAAGAGGAAAAGAAGTAAAAGATAGGAGTTATCGCATAGTGTAGACTATGTCCATCATACATCATAATCGTAGCCTCCATGGTTTGCTAGCTGTAACTCCCAAGCAAACATACAAATACATAGATACGAATATAATGATGCTTCAAGGCGCTCTAACGGAAATTTGCATAGTTGCATAAAATCAGATTTGCCGATTGAGAGTTTAAATGCGTGGCCTGCCTCGTGGGAAAACTTATTATTTGCATTTTCTCGTGCATTTTAGACATTTAAGCAAGCAGCTGGTCTATAGCCTATTGGTCTCGAAAGTATGTTTCCCGCTCGTTAAACCATTTCCAAATGGCTATAATTTATTCAAGCGCATGCGATAATAAGCGGCATTGAGATTGTCTTTTCGCATCTCACTTGAGTGAGACAACATTACGCCTGACTATGACTGATAGTGATACTCTTTGTTGGAACTCGAATTCCAACGCTTAGAGAGCAATTTCCGAGTGACCGCAAACGACGACGATACATTTAGTGACTGGATGTTCAGGGTCTACTCGCGACTTTATGTACCAATCGCTAGCTGCTCATTATCGAAGAGTGCAGCAACGGAGTTGTTAAAATTCTCAATTCCACGCCCCTCAAAGGTGCAAAACCATTACGAATGCGAGCGATCTGTACTGACAATGATGATTCAATGGAGATGAAGGAATCCGTCGCTTTTGGCTACGAGAGTGAGATGATCCGTAGTTGTTCGGCGCAGAGGGAAAGTGCATGAGGTCCCTTCCAGCTTTGCGTAAACATTTGATAGTTTCTCTGTGAGGCGAGTACATTGTGAGTGTTTTGGTTCTTTATAAGCAATAACTATGCATCAAGTTTTGTGCATGTTTTTGATACTACTGTTGGATTATACTCGGAAGGTGGTATAATTGGGCTTCTGGTAAGCCAAAGTAGGGATTGTTCCTGACTCCCTTTTTAAATCTCCTGCACTTCTCGCAAGTTTAAACATTGTCATCAATAAGAGAATTGCAATAATGTTTCTAAATCTCTCTCCCAATCTGCAACTCTATGCCTTATTACTAAAAATGTGATTCGTTTGAAGAGCATTGTTGTCACCGAAAGCGATCATCACCATTATTTTTTAGCTACAGCATAGTGAATATGTGACGTACCGCTGTACGGACGTTTGGATATTAATGGATTATAGCGCATAATTTGCAATTCCGCAACGATAGGAATAGAAGGACGGCATAAAGTGCTAGGAGATTATGGCTTCTGATTGGAGGTCATTATGAAGAAAACATGTTTATTTGAGCTTTCAAACAAAACAAGTGATGATTAAACGGAGTTCCCTCACCCTATTCAATGACACAATTAAAATAAATAAATGCCTAATCATGGCAGATTAGTTTTCACCACTTTATTTTTCACCATTGTATCTCATTCTCTTGACTTATTAGCTTCACAAGCTATCCACAAAAAAAATAAGGCATGCGCAATAATGCCTTCATATTCTAAGTGATTCGATCGCTCGCGCAAATTTTTTCACGAATGGTTGCCCTTTTATAAGCCGTTTGGTGCAAAATAGAAATCCGATTGGTAGAGTGCATGCAAATTTTTGGCTAATTTAAATGTCCACAAATCCTTTAGACTGAAATGTGGTAGGTACAAGAGATGACTATTCTGTAGTGTACATCACTTTTCATGACTCTAGCTTTAGTTGAAACACACAATCATATGTGCATTGAGGCAATGTTAACAAAATGCGCTGTGCAAAAACTAAAAGACTCTCAAAATGGCCAAACTTCAAAACTGAGGAGTTCCTGTAGGAACGACCGCTAAATGAATAACAGCTGCCGCAAGAAACTTTTTGATGCGAATCGCATGCAAACTTTGAAATCCATGAAGGCTTACCATTGAAGCCCTCGTTTTTTCCACTCCTCATTACACTTTTCAACAGACATCTACGTTTATTATCCCGCAATAGCGTACTCAATCGCAATGCTCCAGCCGTGATGGAAGGAGTGAGGCGGTGGGAGGTGAGGGGGAAAAGGTGGGGTAAGTGTGCATCTCCCTTCACTCGACTTTACCGTGCAGTTGTGTGTCACTACCAGTCTAAAGTTTGAATGGAATCTTGAGGCGATCACACATTCAATATTTTCTCATTTCTGACGAACATTACCCAAAAAGCCATACATTTCTTGCTCTAGATGCTTTACTAATGGGATTGCGTTACTAAGACATTTGTCCACTAGGGCCAAACATGCACCAAGGCCAAACAAGAAAAGCAAAAAACCCACACATTACCAATATGCGTGTTTTTTTTTACTTATATATAAATCAAAGCTCTCGGCAAATTGAAGACAGGGTACGCACCTTTTCCGGAAAAATTCTTCCGATGTTATACCTGGCTGTTTGTAACTCCATACAGTTTCCATTTGAAGATGCTCTGCAACAGCCAAGCAAAAGCAGTCATTGATGACTCAATCCTCTCCATCTGAGAAGGGACACCGACCAGAAATGCACGAAAGACAACAAACACTTCGATCAACCACCTTTTTTGGTTTCAGCTATTTGCCCAAATTGAATGCAGTACGTCAAGTTGCGCATTTTTCGAAGCAAAATTGAAACAAGTACGCATCCTTGTTAATCTACAGCGTAACAACGGACGGCACAAATTTTGCGTCGATTTCGCTCCAAAGAAATATCAAATTCAAAAAGCCAACATAGGAAACCAACGTTCTATGATCACCTCTTCGCCCTTTTCGCGTCGCTCTCTTCGTTGAAATTTACATCTTCGGCGTGAGCAGTTCGAAGACGGTTCATCACGCAGCCGGCTGACGCATTGCACGAACCTGTGAACGCCAACTCTTGTGCACAGCCCTCCACACCCTAACGCACTAACTCTTCCTTATTATCAGCGGCTGGTCTTCCACTCCTTCGTAATCATCAAAATTTCCCATTTCTTGCTTTGCCTTCGTATAGATCCTTTGATCAAGACGAAATAATCGTGTCTTTTGATTCTGGTCTAAACGAGTAGCCTCTGTTGCAGACTGTCTTATTATTCTGCAAATCGTCTCGTGCTGGTGTGTTGATGTCATTCATAGCATCGATAGTTCCACTAATTTGTCCATTCTGCATTCCTTTTGTTTTCTTCAAGAATCGTTTCATTTGAATAATCGGAATCCGCGGACGTCATAGGCGTCTTCATGGTGTCGTTGTCTACTCAGCCTCAGCCTCACTGTCCACATTCATATGACTTATAATGTCATAAAACACACGTCTGCGAGCACAACAGCAAACAACGAATCAAAAGAAGAGATAAATCAGTCGAGTCCCTACCGGAATCATTGGAAAGGGAATCAATACACAAATATATGGAAGAGAGATAACAGCTACTTCAATATTCAGAACGAGATGAAAAAGGCAAAAATCGACGCTTGCAATGATAAGACGGAAACATTACCTACTTAGTAAAATGTTATCGAACTAGCAATCCACATTTTACTGTACACTGAGGTCATACATTCTCAAAAAAAGCGTTGCGTGATGTCTCAACAACAACCAGAAGTGATCTATCGGAATGCATTAAACTGAAACTGCAGAAGAAGCCTGACGAGTTAATTATTGCTAATGGTGAAGAAGAACCAGAATCTTCATGCGAAAAGATCAACGAAAATGTACTTCGTCTTGATCCCGCCATCAAAAAACGCAGTCAAATTATATTCGGGCATTCGGTAATAGTAACAGCAATAATCCTTTCAAAATGAAATCTAGTAATTTCTACAAGATCCCAGACCTCGGCATCTTGTCGGGAAAAAATGGCAGAGGGTTGTCGGAAGTAGTCATTAAACAAATGAAAACTCCAAACGAGCATCATAAGTGCCTCAAGGGAGCGAAAAAAATACAGACAGATCTCACCGTTAAACAGGTGAAAAGTGGATTGCACCGATCTTAATTTAGAAAAACCCAAAGTGGCTCAAAGTGGGTAAATCACGACATTCTGATTAGTCCGTCGTTCTTACGATAGATTGTGAATTCGGTGCTCGCGCAGACACAAAGATCAAGAAAAGTGGGAGCCAATGAGATTGCCAAGAGCACGGCTACCGGAATAATACCAGACTTTCTTCTCTTTCGCCTCAGCCATCACATTTCTCAAATACATAACCTCAGCTATCACCTGCACTAAAGTTGATCTATTACCTCTATTCTGAATAATAGCTCAATGATTTGATACATCGATCCATTGTGTCATCTGTTCGAAGCTTCTTTCTCAGTGATGTTTTACCAAGGAAATTATGGAAAATGAAGTAAAATGAATAAGTACTACAAACATATAATCGTTCCATGTTGAAGTAGTCTAACTGTTGCAATATCTCATCTGTAGATAAGTCGAAAATTTATAGCCGTCAATTGGAGAGGGTAAAATTTTATAGAAATTTATATGTGATATTCACTGGTGTCCACTACATCGGTCGCTCATCATTTCGAGTGCTTGAATTGCAGATGTACAGCAAGTGGAAATATGCACCAAATGAGAAAGCACATTATGTGCTTTTTGCAACTATGCTCATAAAGACGGTCGCCCCAACTAACATACAGAGAAAAGGGGTGGATTCGCGGATTAAAATAGTTTCACATAGTTTTCTTACTCTAGTGACTCCACAACCGGAACAAAACCTTTTCTGGGATGAACTAGAAGGCAAAATTGATTTGCATAATTTATAATGCCAATGATTCGTGCAAAGGGAAGCAGTGTGAAGAAATTAGTAAAGAGGTCACTTCAATAGTGATATTATAGTTGCAAAATTTGAAGATGCTGGAAAAACGGGGCAAACAGACACGACACGCATACATAAGCACTGGTATGACGTCATCGGTTTTTAGGAAACATATAAGTTATATGGAATCCTCAAAACGAGTTTTCATATTTTCGATAGTGTTGATGTTGGATCAAAAAACGTGCAAAAGGATTCGTAAGCGATGTTTTGCTGACTGTTTTTAACACAGATCACTCTCAGTTCTATGATACATCAATGACTGAAAATTTGTGCATTAATGGGACATGGATCGGCGCCTATTTTTCATGATGAGCAACAACTAATCAGCAACAACTAATGATTAGTGTAAAAGCCATAAGTAGACCCCCTAAGGGTCCGATCATCAAATGTGACATAAGGAATATGATGACTGTAGACAAGTTTAACTCTTGCACTTTTTGTTTTTTCCCTTCTTTCCGCCGCTATGAATCCATGAATTCCTTATTTAACTAGAGATAGTTTTTTTTCTTGGAATATTTGAAGCATTTGCGATTATTGTTCTCCAAAAAAGTGTTACCCGTTTCTGCTGTTCATATAAAACTACTTTCATTTACTAACTGTACGAGGAGTGGATATCCAAATGATTTACCCATGAAGAGAACTCAAAAAGTGAGAAAAAGACAAATAAACTAATTAAATGAAATTCTTTTGCTTTTCAGAATTTTCAATTCCTTCAACACCATTTACGGCGACATTTGTCTGCTCTTCAAAAGTGACTCATCAGTTGTTCTATATTTTTCAATCTGTCGAAATTTTAACATTGCCTTTTCCCATGAAGCTGTTTTTGCAACATTGTTTTCACGTGATTTGGTTGCAGCACATCATGCTGGCGGTTATGTGTGCAAATATGTGTCCATAAATGTGCTATCATCTCTTCATAAGTCAGCCACAAATAGAGCAAAAACCATACAGCTCGATTGGGCAGAAGATAGCAAACATAAAGTTCTCATTTTTTTAATGAGTTCGGTGAGGGATTTTATGGCCAATCTGGAGATAATGATGTGTAAGTAAATTGCGTATCGTATGTTTATCCAAATTATTTCAACATAAATAGCCGAAAATCGCACTACAATTCACTTCCGATTTCTCTTTATTTTGACGTGACGTAGACTTCGACAGAAGGCGCACTTTCAACCTTAACGACACTTCTACTGCAGTATTCTTAGTTAGCGCAATTCACTGATTACTTCCTCTAGAAGAGTTTTCCTGAGCTTGTGCCAACCTATTATAGCTCGGAAAGATGTCACTACCTATATTAACATACTTTTCATGTTGAAAGATCTAATAATTAAGAAGCTAGATCGAGAAACTACACTTTTACGATTAAGGCATAAAAATTAATGATTGGTGTTGAGTTCCGCAGAAAACAAGCTAGAGAAGATAGTGAGGATTCACTCACTGAAACGTCTACGCTCTTTTTATTTCTCCATGGATTTTTAATTTTGAAAGACCATTTAGAATACACCTGAGGCGACTGAGGAACAAAGAAACAAATCGAATACGGCACCAAATTTTCGTTCTCCAAGTGCGTCAGGGTGCTGCAAGTACCATTTTTATGTGACCACCCAAGAAGTTCTTATGAGGGCATTGTTAGGTTCACCATGATGGTTTCAAGAGCACTGTGTATCCCTCAACAGTTATATTAGATTGCTGATCCCAATGTTACCAATACCGCAAACTGGAGAACATGAGAGAGTTCTAGAGGGGGAAAGGGGGTGAGAAGACGATGAACTTAATGCTAAGCGGATGTAACAGAATTTATTGATTAGAATGCTTGTAAATATGTTTTAAAGAATTATTTCAACATAAATAGCCGAAAATCGCACTACAATTCACTTCCGATTTCTCTTTATTTTGACGTGACGTAGACTTCGACAGAAGGCGCACTTTCAACCTTAACGACACTTCTACTGCAGTATTCTTAGTTAGCGCAATTCACTGATTACTTCCTCTAGAAGAGTTTTCCTGAGCTTGTGCCAACCTATTATAGCTCGGAAAGATGTCACTACCTATATTAACATACTTTTCATGTTGAAAGATCTAATAATTAAGAAGCTAGATCGAGAAACTACACTTTTACGATTAAGGCATAAAAATTAATGATTGGTGTTGAGTTCCGCAGAAAACAAGCTAGAGAAGATAGTGAGGATTCACTCACTGAAACGTCTACGCTCTTTTTATTTCTCCATGGATTTTTAATTTTGAAAGACCATTTAGAATACACCTGAGGCGACTGAGGAACAAAGAAACAAATCGAATACGGCACCAAATTTTCGTTCTCCAAGTGCGTCAGGGTGCTGCAAGTACCATTTTTATGTGACCACCCAAGAAGTTCTTATGAGGGCATTGTTAGGTTCACCATGATGGTTTCAAGAGCACTGTGTATCCCTCAACAGTTATATTAGATTGCTGATCCCAATGTTACCAATACCGCAAACTGGAGAACATGAGAGAGTTCTAGAGGGGGAAAGGGGGTGAGAAGACGATGAACTTAATGCTAAGCGGATGTAACAGAATTTATTGATTAGAATGCTTGTAAATATGTTTTAAAGAAATACTCATAAATTATTTATTTATTTTGCAGTCACCGTAAGAGGCGATAACGATGAATCATCTAATAAGGTAAGCATGCCTGGAAATCTAATCTTCTGTTGGATCAAAGTTAAAGCCTCTCGACAAGCATGATTCGTTGCAGACGATGAGAACGTCGCTGCACTGAATCGTCAACATTAGTGTCAAATACTGTCACTCACTGTTGCCTTAGCATGAGCCGTTTAAGCTGCAACCAAGTGAAATATAATAAACAAAATCGTCGAAAATTTCAGCACACTTCTATCCGTTATATTTCTACTGCAAACGATAAACGCCCTGCCATACTACATTACAACGTCATCTGATGTCTGCGTTGTCTCAGTAAGTTTTACTACGAATATGATATCGAATCTATTATTGCAGAGGATCATAAGTTGAGATGATCTTCACGTTATCCTTTTGTTGCTACAGTAGTGATATGGAAGGGATTAGAAGGTCGGAATAGAGGATAGACGTTATGGTCACTATTACTGGCAAATATGTGTAACTGGCCTGAATTAGGGAACTGGCAACACGGAGGAATTCGCAGCAATGCTCTGTATTTTTCTATGGATGATGAATGCCGTGAACTGTGAACTTTTGGCACGTCTTCAATTTTGGCATGCCTTCAATTTTGGCACGCATGATTGCTATGTAGAAATAAATGCCTTTGAAGGGTTCACTATCCGATTACAGAGGCTGTCAATACAGAAAAACAATTTGTTGGAAACAAACGAAAAAGCCTCAACTTCCGTATCCTGAATTGAGAGATGCAGTAATTTTATGAGCCCAAGGCATAATCGATTTCTTTGGCAGCTTGCTATTTTTTTAAATCACCTTTCTTGAGGACTTGTCAACCTGTCAATTTCCGAATTTTTCTCTTTTGATGCGCTCCCAAGCATCTTGACCACGATTCATAGAGCACTCAGCTCCTTCTCGTCCTGTATGGGAAATTCCTGCACGAAACCCACATCTGGTCCGTCTTCGTCCTATTCCTCGGGCGTGCCCAATTCGTGGCCTTTACTTTCACCATCATATATATATATAATTATTTATTTATATATACATACGCAAAAACATACGCGTGACGATTTACGATACCAGTGACCTCCTCGAAGCGGATGGAATTCCTTTGTCAGTAGAAAGACGGTCTGGAGTTCGCAAGTTCCGTGTGTTTATGTGACTGCGACTAAGTGCATGCGTCGCGTCCGTGATTTTATTTCCTGGTCAACCGAAATAAATTGCGGTGCATTGGGTTTGATGTGGCCAACTGGGAACCTTCCTTCTCTGAGAGGTTGAGAGTCCCTTTCCTTAAAACAAATAGTTAAACTTGACGTTTCATCAGAATTTGGATGTAGGGAATTTAATTCACAGAGTTTAATCCCTTCGAACGTTTAATTCACTGCCTCAGGAATCCCTACTTTATATGAGCGATTTTTCTAACAGCCCACTACAAACCTGACTTACAGAGTGAATTTGAGAAGTAAATCTATATATCTGATGACTTGTTGGGGCAGAGCTCCTTAGAATTTCCTCAGAACTCCGTACATTAGAAAGATATCATGCTGTATCTGTGAGCAGATGAGCCCACAACACTTCATGTGTCAACTTGAACGGCTATCGATTTTCCATATCAGCCATGCCTTCAAACAAATCGTTGTATTAGCGTGGTATAAGACGAGTAATAAGATCATAAGTGTTGTTCTTGAAGTCAGACCAAGCCGTTTCCATGGCAGTTTTTCACAACTTTCGATGGAGTGGCCTTTTGTTCATCAACAGAGAGGGTGTCTAATTCAAGAGCTTTTCTATCGACGATCGGCTTCCTATTCCGAGAAGTATCCTCGATTCATATTTCTATAATAACCAACGCACAACACCGGTATAACGCCAACGACCCTGATAAAGATTTATTTCAGGATGGCGCTCTTTACATCAACGGCGTTTACCAACGTAACCTAACTGGATTAGAAAATGAAGCAGTGCGCGCTTATATGAAGGCGTACAATAACTATACCGCTGTACGAACTAAACTTTGTTACTTTTATTCATTATTAAACGAAGCATCTTTTGATTTATTCAGCTTGGTGCTTTTATCAATGGAACCTTTAATTGGTACCTAGGAGGTACAAACATCAACAAACTGAACCTCCTGACGATAGAAAGCATGATCAGATGAATCTTACATATTGAATGATTGAACCTTAGTCCGCAATAACGCCGATTGGCTTCCTCCATGACACGCGAGAAGTCGCATGTTCAAAATTATACAGCATAGATAGGGACAATTCAGTAAGGGTGAAAACATAAATTTCAGCTGATCTCGTTCATGTTATTGTAATCAAGATATTGGGATTACCATAGCTCAAGATTCCATCTCATTCACACAAATATATTCAGCGGCGGAAATAACTAATATTGAGGAAAAGAATGTAACGGAGACGATATTCTTTATGTGAATACAAGTTATTTGTGTGGAAGAAACCAGTAACAGCAACTGTTCCTTTTTAAAATGGCCACCTAAGGGGTATGGCATTTTCCATCGAAGTCAACCTCAATGTATGTATTTAGCAACTGGTAATCTTTCCGATGACATTTTTCTTAGCTTTGATGAGTTTACAGTAATTGGTTTGTGGTTTGTAGCTCGTTGCATTCATCAGCGATAACGGCAAGTGGATCACTAGTAGTTTTCGATGGTCATCGAGCATTATTCTTGTTTCAGAAATGTGAAAACGGCAGGTTCTTGCTGCTTCGAATGAGATAGGTACAAATGTGACTGGAAAGTAGCAGTCAATTTCTAGAATGCTACAAGTTCGATTAACGAAACGAGTGATATCGGATCACTATATTGATCTCAAAAGATGCAATCAGTTTTTTTTTTTTTTTTGAAGTTTGGTTGTCTCTAATTTTCATGGTTGAATCATTTCAGCGATTGGAGAAATGCGAAAATTCGCCGCCAAGACCTCAAGGCGTGAATATGCCATCACCAATTCCCCCAACTCCACCCGCCTTTTGCAACAACAAAACTGTTTATTATTTAAAGGGATGTATGATCACGGTACGGCTCTATTTCTATTTTTGACATTTTGAACGTGTATAGTGAAAATGTGGCAACGCCATTTTTAAGCGATTTAGAAATCCCAGTACCTAATTTCAGCAAGCTAAAAGGATAAAAGTCTTTCAGAGCAGAACTAGTGCACAATTATGCAAAACTTGATTACCTCTAGCCATATAGTGTAATGTCAAAGAAATATAAGAAACAAAGCTTCCTAACTGATAAAGCGATCACTTTCTTAGGAAAATGCATTACTTTCAATTGTTTCAATGGAGAATTTACAAAAAGCGCATGTCGTGTCACTTCGGTTTGCGTAGTGCCTCACCCGCTCGAATTACAAAAAAACTGTTATATTTCTTGAATGTCTTTATGTACACAAGCAAATATCGATTGAAATCGTCACACAACTTCTATGTTAATTCATCTGAGTTTTATTATTATTAAAAAAGTCAATAAATCTTAATATTATTAAGAAATCAGAAAGAAGTCAATTTAATTCAGGATAGTATGCTCTTCATAAACACCCAGTACGTTCGTGACATATCGAAGGAGGAAGCAAAAAGACTTGAAACTTTCGAGAAACAGTACCACCAGTATATGGATTACGTCGACCAGGTATTTCGATAAACAATTCGAATGACTTTTTGCTTGGACAGATCGACCGGAAAGAATGCCCGCCTTCCTTCCTATCCATACTTTCCACCAAACTAGGATTCCTTTTCTCGGTTTCGGTATTTTAATAGAAAGAAATTTCCCTTCCCGAAGTTTGGAATGCCAGCTAGTAATAGTCTTAATGATCAGTTTCTCTCGGCTAGTTTTTGAAATGCTTTATTTGCGCCTAGGTCGCGAATAGGGAATAGCAAAAGAACTCAGTAGAAGAAACAAAGCTATCAAACCTGTGTAGAAGACAGTTTATGATAAATCCTACAATGGGTTATATAAAGCAGCGACGGTCGTTGAAGGATGACAGCGTGGTTCTGGGTTTTCTTCTTTCACTTTCAGAGTAACAGTGGTTTTCTCCATTCGCTTTCATAGCAATTACGAGACCTCGCGGAGTGAAAAACATGGGTCATCCATTCACTGTGCAAGCCACAAAATCCAACAAGTAACACTTATTTTTTCAAACTGTCGTCTGGAAATCACGTAAAATTCAAAAACATATTTGTATACACTTATTTCCAAACCGCAAAAGAAAAAGTTTTTCATATGACGCTTAGCTGCAAATGTTTTCTACTGATTTTTACGCTTTAGGCTATCATCCTCTTTCCTACAAAAAAGTACTAATCTCTCGGTGATACAGAGGGCCAAAATGATTATTCCACGCCGCTCAAGCTGACAACTTCTAATTTATGTGCTTATTTTGAGGCATATCCGCAATATGAATACTACGATGGGGATGCGCCGATGCCATCAGCAAACTTAAAATATCCAACAATGGTTCCAGTATTACCGCCTGAAGATCCGGAAATCTGCATAGAACTCTAATATCTTCTAAAACGTTCGATTGGACTATTTCCTATCTCCTTAAATGCATTTCATTTTCAAAAATATCCGTGACAGCCGAATGTTACCAATAAATTTTATAAGCCACCGTTGTAACAGGAGGAGGACACCTACAACTCTTCATCAAGAACAATCGATCAAAGAGGTCATCTGGAAATGAGAATGAAGGGTAGGACTGCTGGCCGGCTCTATTTATTCTAACGTCCCACTTCAAAACGTTACAACAACTAAATAAATAAAGTTATGTGCAAGACTTTCTAGGTTTTCCAATACTCCGTCGTTTTGGTGGCAGCTGCTCGTAACATGTCCCAAGAGACCGTTTCATAGGCTGCTATAATAAGTTAATTTTTAGTTTCTTAGCTGGTATTCATCTCGAAGGGAGTACCATTTTAATAACTTTTAACAACAACCCACTCAACTTGCTCACTTGGAGATTCTACGATGATTGGGACATTAATGGGATATTAATAAGAATTTCTAATGCGTTGCAATTCCCCGTTTATCAAATTGCGATGTTTCCCTTATTACCTTGCTACCACTAGAATTCAGGATCTCTTTTCAAAAGAACCTATGAAAAAAAAAGTGGTCGACGTTTGTTTAACAGACGAATGTATTTTCAAAGCGAAGTGTAGTTTGTGATGCAAGTTTTGGGCGCTTGAGAACGACGGCGCATTTTTTTGGACTGTTGATCGATTTTCACATATGCTCTATGTGAAACGATACAAGAAGAGAAGGGAATGGGCGAAAATACCTCGATCGTGTTTCCTGAGCGAAATAATGAAGGATACGCATTTGCTTTTACTTTTGAATGAATTCTAATACTGATTAAGTAAGGATCTGTCATGCCCTTCGCCGTCGCTTTTGATGAAACAATCCATTGGGACATATTATAGCCAGCTGCCGCCATTAACGACGGAGTGTTCGAAAACCTGGATAGGTCGTATGCAAAAATCCAGAACAGGCAGCAGTCTTACCCTAGACTCCCTGCTTCCTCAAACAACAACCTGAAATCACGGAAACAGCTGTGAGACTTTCTCGACCGCATGGCAATCGAGTGCTACGATGCATTCTACTCGTTTGCAGATGTTGTCTCGCGAAAACCAAAACGAAATTGATCGATTTTTCATGCCAAATTGCTAATTTCAGTGAATTCAAATTCGAAATCGCGATGGAGTGCTGCAGTTCTGTCGAATCAATTTTTCTTCCTTCGATTTCAACATTCTTCATCAGCAGTCTAATCATCTTTCATCACCTATTTCTTTCGCTTGGTGTGCTTTAAATGTGCGACTCGAAAATGTTGTTCCTATTTGCGTGGCCAAGAGGAAGTTTCTCACCTTTCCAGTTGCAAGTGTCCTCATGAGTTCAAATGGCGAATGGCCTTGCTCGTACACTTTCAACAGTAAACCGTAAATGCAGCTGCAGGGATACTTGGAAAGGCAGGGCAAAATTGGGTTCCCATTTTACTGACTGCGACATCCTCCACATTCCTAGATGCCCGTCCGCCAGCGTGAACAGCAAATGAGTCAGCGAGGCTTCAACAGCGGATTTGAGTGTAGGTGGCAAATGAATTTTCAAAACGATGCAACCTCAACGACAGCATTTCTTGAGGAGGAAGGAGATTCATTACGCGAAATGTGGGAATAAAGAAAACTGCAGCAAGTACGGGGGTATGCACACTGCAGGAAAAAAAGAAAAAAAAACAAAACAATGAGGCAAGTAATTCATGTAGCAGCGATGTTATCCAAGCAATGACCATGGGAAAGTAACGCATTCAATGATTACATGCAGATAGCGATAACAACATAAGTTATAAAGCGATTTGCGATGTTATATTTTTAGATCTTTTGCGAGAATCAATAGTCAATCGTTTTATTGTTATAAAAGTTTTTGCTCAATCGAATTGCTCAAAGTTATAAGAGAATCAATCGAACTGAATTGCTCAAAAAGTTATAAAAGTAAAGAGCGATACATTTTTAGATCATTTGCGAACAGTTTGCAAAACTTGATAAGTTTCCAGACCCCCTTAAGGGAACTGCTGATTAACAAAGGTAGTTGAAAAATGAATGTCTAATTTTGCAGCGAAACATCGATTAACAAGAAAACAGTTCAGCCACTTCAATAGCCAAACGCAAATAACTAGTGGGGTATGAAAGAACGATGCAACCCACGACCGCACCGCGCACAATTTAACGTCCTCCTTTTCTGATTTCATAGTCCAACTTGTCGCCCTTCAGATAACTTATATGAATGATTTATGTGGACGTCATTGAATCTTAATTTGAGTTGCAGCCCATTGCTAAGTTGTGCTTAGTGCTTTCGTGAATGATTATCTGAACTAGGAACCCAGTTCAGTCGATATGAGCCTTGAATGGTTGTTCACGATGCAATATCCTAGATGCTGTGCTCGTGTCGCAGTGCCTGATCGGCTCGCAGAGTTTACTGAACATCAAGTTCTCACACATCTTTCAGAAAATCAAATGCAACTCAAAATGACGAGGAAGTCAGGTTGAATGTTTTCGAAAGTATTATAGTGATATACAGATTCGTGGATCTTCAGGAGGTGGTACCGGTGCCATTGTTGGGTCTAGTGAGCCCGTTGATGACACCTCCGCGTTATCACCGTTGTAGCCAATTTGCGGGCCCATCTGAAAATATGCATGCAAATTAGTTGTTAGTTAAAGCGGAGTGGAACAATCATTTTGACGCTTAATGTCTCTAGAGAACTAGGACGGAAAAGGAAGAAGATTTATCGGCTAAAGCATTAATGATCTATTATATACTCGTGGTTTTGACAGCTTGTTTGTGAGAAAGAAGATGACAGCTTAAACATAACGTAGAAGCTAGAGCTCGTCTGGAAAAATTTATTCTTTTGCGGTTTGGAAATCAATGTACACAAATACGTTTTTTGGATTTTGCATGACTTCTGGACGGCTCGGTGGTTCGGATAGGTAAGTTTTGCTTCTTGGATTTTTTGACTTGCACAAGGTATGGATAACCGATGTTTTTCATCCCATAGGGCATAGGGTTTTTATAAAAAATAACAGGAAAACCCATGTTTCGTTTTCTCCTACAGCCACACAGTTAGGCCCTGAGCAACCGTCGTAGCTTTATATGACCCACTGTAGGATTTATCATAAACTGTCTTCTGCAAAGGTATGATAGCTTCATTTCTTCTATTGAGTACTTTCGCTATTTCCTGTTCGCGGCTTAAACGCAAATAAAGTATTTCAAAAACGAGCCGAGAGAAACGTTGGTTAATAAGACAGTTACTAGCTGGCAGTTCCAAACTTCGGGAAGGGAAATTTTTTTCAATTAAAATACAGAAACCGAAAAAAAAACCTAGTTTGGTGGAAAGTATGGATAGGAAGAAAAGCGAATATTCGTTTCTATCTTTTTCGGTCGAAAACCATTTGAAGTTAGCATCGAGTTACCTGCTCCATGTATTTCATATATTCTTTGTATTGTTTACCGAATTCCTCAAGTCGTCCCGCTTCTTCTTCTGATATGTTGCGAATATATATGTTGTTAATGAACAGCATTTTGCCCTGAAATCGAATCCATTAAAAAAAGTATTTTCATTTTTCTGAATTGGTATAAATCACCCTAAACGCATAATCAATCAATTTAGCGCAGAGGTTCTACGAAGAATATGAGTGAAGCGGCTAGATGTATACAAATAATGGATTTTTTGAAAAATAGAATAACAGTTGGTTTTAGTCGAACTGTTGGGAAACGGATTAGGGAGACTAGCACGATAAGTGCTTTTTGCATTGCAGGCTGTAAGAAGTGGCAGTCGTACTCTATGGCTAAATGCAACAGTCAGTGTCTAAGTGCACATTTTCTTGGGAGACTGGCGGGTTCTACGAAAAAAGAACCATGTTAACGTGCATGTTGGTGCCAATTTTTTCTTAGCTTTCTCCCGTTTTATGATTTGGTGAGTTAGGAATGGCAATAGGGGTTATGGCGAAATCTTTTTTATACCACTGTCCGTATGTGTTTGCCGGTTCAGTAGTTTCAACCCATGGATCCCTGATGACAAGTCACGAACTTTCGCAGTTAAAATGTAGACTGTTGGACAGTCTCTTAGTACTGGATTCTTTTTGGTATATTGAATCTAAAAAGTTATAGACCTTCAAAACGGTCAAAATATGCGTCCTACAATCAGCCGGCTTACATTTTACGTCACTCCTGAAAGGACAAAAAACAGTAGGTTTTATGCAGTTGGATTTGGTTAAACGACCTCTCTGACTAAAATGTGATTACATTATTGGGTCTGTTTTAGGACTAATTTGTCGTTAGTAAAACTGCCGGGTCTGTCAGCAGAATGGAAAGACACATAAGAGATTGCTGTTGCTTACTTATTTAAGCTGAAGAAAGATTTATTTAAAAGATGTTCAATCTGTTGGAAGTTGTGTTGTCAAGCACATATCACACTTATGAGGGACGATATTAATGAGGAATAAAGCAATTACCATAACCATGCAGCCGTCTAAGTAATAACCGGTCATGTTGCTGCAAAATGTCGGTGCAATTGGACGAGTCGGGAAATGCCTATTCGGGTCTTTTGAATTTGGAGAACGGAAGAATTGCTCCAACTGCTGAAATAATTTAAGCCATGTTTTCTTACGCAGTTAATAAGTCCGCTTACGTACTTAAACTAATCTAAGCAATGTTTTCTCTACTGTATTTTTCTTCACACGGTATTTGGGAAAAACATATTTATGCTTTTGAATGAGCCGTTACTCTTATGGTTTGACCAAACATGACTGTGTTGAATTCACCGGTTAACTGTTATCAGGATCAGTCGATAAACGATTCTCAAGAGCAAAGAATCGATAATGAACGCGCACCACAGACTGATATTTAAATATTACATCTTTTATTCTATAGAGGTTATCTAGCGCTTAAATAAACTGGCCGGCTTAACTCTAAGTGAATGTGCAAATGAATTTCTGTAAAAGTTTAGCTCATCTCTGAATCCCCACAGTAAGATAATAAGTAAAATATGAACTAATGGCAAATCCTGATGGACGGCTACGCTTCAAGCTTTCTTTGTCACATGAATTGCTCCTATCTCTTCGTTATAACTGTAAACCTTTGATTCGTGAAGTGTCACGGACTGATATGCAAGATTCATCCGACCGTGTTTCGCATTGTCAGGAAGTCCAGCTTGTCGGTGTTTGTGCTTCCTAGATACCTATTAAAGGTTCTATAGCAACTAGAGCCAAGCTGAATAAAACAAAAGAGAAAGGTGGTTCGTTTAATAATGAATAAAGGTAAAATAGTTGAGTTCGCACAACAGTGTAGTTATCATAGTCGTCCATAAATACGTCTAATTCTCTTTCTTCTTCCTCAGTAAGTTTACGCTGCTGAATGCCGTTGGTATACAGTACGCCATCCTGAAATAAACCTTCTATCAGATTACACTAACGCCACACTCGTTCCGTAAGTGCACTAATTAGAAAGGTGAGAAAAGAATGAATTGTGATTGGAATGCCAATCTCAGATGTTCTTGATCAAAACATAGTGTTTGAACGAGAAATCACTCCTTCCTAAGTGATGAGAACTTCCAGTTGCTCAGTGCGGTAGCTTCAGTTTTAAGGAGATTTTATTACTCATTCCTGACTTTCTCTGCGCGTAACTCGTCTTAAAGGGTTTATATAGGTAGAAGCTGTATGTAAATACAAGTGCAGGTCTGTGTGTAAATTGCCTAAACATTAAACGTAGTAAGAGTACCTAGTTGCAATACATCAGCTGACTTTTTATTGGGCATGCGAAGGAATTAATGCAGGAAGTTGCCCACTATGCAACTTCATAGATAAGCTGTGAAGTGCGGATTAAATCACTCCCGCCTCGTGATGTCTGCTGACTGCAAAAGAGCAATGAGGAAAAGTAAGATACCAGAAAGACTTTTTAAGTTTAGGCAGTAGTCAGAAGTAAGGTAGGTTAATACAAAGACACGCTAAGAGGTAAAGACGCTTGAGATGGTGAATTAAGCATAAGAAGGACCTACCATTCGTCTCTAAAAGCTCCTATAATTTCAAGCTTTACTTTTGAGGGATTTTAAATCACCAGAAGAAAAGAGTTGCTCACTTAGTCACGTAAAATCCAAATACTCTTTGTTGTCGGCCAAAATAAAGTCAATGACATATATACAGCCACACAAACACATGGAACTTGCAAACTCAAGACCTTCTTCCTACTGACATAGGAATCATTTCTCATTCCATTCACTGCACAGAGAAGGCCTTTAAAACTTTTATATCCTTGCGTCTCTGTAACTGTTATCCGTGCCTGTGGGCGTGTTGGGGTCTCGCATTTGCAACAAAACTTACTGAAGCAACGCATCCATGAAATTCCCTCGTAACGAAGTATACGAGCGCGTTTATCGTTTGCAGCAGAAATATGACGGATAGAAGTGTGCTGAAAATTTCGACGGTTTTGTTTAATATATCTCAGTTGTTTGCAGCTTAAATGACTCATGCTAGAGCAACAGCGACTAACAGTATTTGACACTAATATTGACGGTTCAGTGCAGCAACGTTCTCATCGTCTGCAACGAATCACGCTTGTCGAGAGGCTTCAACTTTGATTCAAATAGAAGATTAGATTTCCAGGTATGCTTACCTTATTAGACGATTCATCGTTATCGCCGCTTACGGTGGCTGCAAAATAAATAAATAATTTATGAGTATTCCTTTAAAACATATTTACAAGCATTCTAATCAATAAATTCTGTTACATCCGCTTAGCATTAAGTTCATCGTCTTCTCACCCCCTTTCCCCCTCTAGAACTCTCTCATGTTCTCCAGTTTGCGGTATTGGTAACATTGGGATCAGCAATCTAATATAACTGTTGAGGGATACACAGTGCTCTTGAAACCATCATGGTGAACCTAACAATGCCCTCATAAGAACTTCTTGGGTGGTCACATAAAAATGGTACTTGCAGCACCCTGACGCACTTGGAGAACGAAAATTTGGTGCCGTATTCGATTTGTTTCTTTGTTCCTCAGTCGCCTCAGGTGTATTCTAAATGGTCTTTCAAAATTAAAAATCCATGGAGAAATAAAAAGAGCGTAGACGTTTCAGTGAGTGAATCCTCACTATCTTCTCTAGCTTGTTTTCTGCGGAACTCAACACCAATCATTAATTTTTATGCCTTAATCGTAAAAGTGTAGTTTCTCGATCTAGCTTCTTAATTATTAGATCTTTCAACATGAAAAGTATGTTAATATAGGTAGTGACATCTTTCCGAGCTATAATAGGTTGGCACAAGCTCAGGAAAACTCTTCTAGAGGAAGTAATCAGTGAATTGCGCTAACTAAGAATACTGCAGTAGAAGTGTCGTTAAGGTTGAAAGTGCGCCTTCTGTCGAAGTCTACGTCACGTCAAAATAAAGAGAAATCGGAAGTGAATTGTAGTGCGATTTTCGGCTATTTATGTTGAAATAATACTTTAAAACATATTTACAAGCATTCTAATCAATAAATTCTGTTACATCCGCTTAGCATTAAGTTCATCGTCTTCTCACCCCCTTTCCCCCTCTAGAACTCTCTCATGTTCTCCAGTTTGCGGTATTGGTAACATTGGGATCAGCAATCTAATATAACTGTTGAGGGATACACAGTGCTCTTGAAACCATCATGGTGAACCTAACAATGCCCTCATAAGAACTTCTTGGGTGGTCACATAAAAATGGTACTTGCAGCACCCTGACGCACTTGGAGAACGAAAATTTGGTGCCGTATTCGATTTGTTTCTTTGTTCCTCAGTCGCCTCAGGTGTATTCTAAATGGTCTTTCAAAATTAAAAATCCATGGAGAAATAAAAAGAGCGTAGACGTTTCAGTGAGTGAATCCTCACTATCTTCTCTAGCTTGTTTTCTGCGGAACTCAACACCAATCATTAATTTTTATGCCTTAATCGTAAAAGTGTAGTTTCTCGATCTAGCTTCTTAATTATTAGATCTTTCAACATGAAAAGTATGTTAATATAGGTAGTGACATCTTTCCGAGCTATAATAGGTTGGCACAAGCTCAGGAAAACTCTTCTAGAGGAAGTAATCAGTGAATTGCGCTAACTAAGAATACTGCAGTAGAAGTGTCGTTAAGGTTGAAAGTGCGCCTTCTGTCGAAGTCTACGTCACGTCAAAATAAAGAGAAATCGGAAGTGAATTGTAGTGCGATTTTCGGCTATTTATGTTGAAATAATCTGAACAAGCAGATGGCGCAAAATTTACCTGTACATCATTATTTCCAGATTAGCCATGAAATCTCACGAAACTAGAGAAAAAAGTAAAGTTGTTTCCATCTGCCTCAATGAATTTTATGACTGCAGCTCTATTTATGTCTCAGTCTAGAACAGTGTAGAAAGCACAAATAGGCATGTATGCATATATATTTCTCAAAATAAAATCCAATTACAATTTATACAAAAATTATCAAAATCAAAAAAGACAAGTCCAGAGAAAAAGAATAGTTCAAAATTTCAGCATTCTATACAATCGATGAGTCATTATTGAAGAGCACAGTTCTCATTATTGGTGCTAAATCTACGATAAGCTCAAAAAATAAAAATAACACTTTGTTTAATTGGTTCGTTCCCTCTTTTTTTGTATGTTTGTTATCGAAGTTATGGAATTCGATTCATCCACCAATGAATCGAACACTTCTCAACGGTTAACTCTCACTCTTAGTAATTGCAAGTTGCCTCACTAAATTTGCAACACAAATTTGCCAAGCATAAGTCACTTTTCATTAATAAGCCCTTTGCTAATTAATAAAACCGTATTCGTGCACGTTTTCTTTCGTTGTTCATTCTTTTAGTCGATTTTACACTGATGCTTCTTTTTACTTCATTTTTTGCAATTTGTAGTTGCAGAGCATATTATAATGACTTCATACTGATGTATGTTGATTGTGTGTGCTTGTATATGGCCGGTCGAAAGCACCAACGCGTGAACCACTTGAAGGTGGCGTTACAAAAATAGGTCAGTATGGTCTACATCATTGAGTGATCGTCATAATATCTTTCATACGGATTCATCTGATTTTAAAGGCGTCATAAAGATTTAAATCTACCTGGATATTGCTTAAGAAGGGTCATTTTGCAAGTGCTGAGGTGGCATCCAAGCCAGTGAAGTTAGCAAAGAAACGTTTTTGTAAAGCCTGTTCATGCTGTCAATTCTGTGAAGACATCAATAAATTCTGTTGCATATTTAAATATTTGTTGGCGATTCAAGCTCAGAATACTAGGCTGGCGATAAGCAATCGGCTCACTTGAATCATACCAGAACGAACCGATCATAATACTGTTACTGTCTGCATTGCGTTGCTAATGATGAGTTTGAAGTCATACCTTATCGTACTGCAATTTCACAGCTTGATGTGATTTTTTATAAACGATATTATACTTATATTCTCTACATCTACAACCCGTTGACTGTATAGCAAGCGATGTTCATCCCATTTCTCTTACGTCGCTGGTAACTCAAGGTTTGCATTTCACTTCTCACCAACAACGCTTGCTTTACTTCCCAAATAAAATATCTCTCTCACCATCCCTCCCTCTGCCCCCCCCCCTCCCCAAATAACGCATCTTTCTCGACTTTTTAGAAGGGATTTTTTGCGGTCAATAAGTCTACCCCTGATAAAAACGCCCAGATTTTCACTTATGTGGCATATGTGAATAAAATCCTTATGCGTTTAATTCCAGATTATACGGTATACGCACTTTTGGTGAACACTGAGCATCGTAAAATCTGCTTTCTCCATTTAGATTCACATTTAGCGCTTATTCATTATTTCTCATTCGTATGCAACGCTTCATGCACAAAACCCAGCCAATATAAACTTTGAAAGTATAAATATTATAAGGACAATAGGCTTGATTTCGATCTCTTTTACATCTTCAAAACACCTGTATCCGGCGAAACCCCCGACCTGAAGCCTGACGTGAAGGCAACTGCATCTCTTAACAGGAAGTAAAACGACACTTTACTGCTCTCTCCGGCTGGGACTTGTTACTTAAAATTGAAATTTTGACCTTCCGCCGTTTTTTGCTCCTTCCGGTATGAAAAAACACTGGCGTTATGCACAGTCCCCAAAGTCCCCCATATATACCAAATGAACACTGAGCGCACTCAGCTTATACAAATCTGAACCCTACAACGAATTTTTACGCTCCAAAAGGAGTAAAAAATCACCAAAATTTACTCCCTTTCAAGCAGTTATGATAAATGTAAGTTTACTACATGGGTTCGGGTATCATCATCATGCTTGGTTCCATTGCTTTGCAGTTCCGTGCAAACCCAACAAGATACGCAATCCCTTTACTTTGCATAAGTATTAGTGGACATTTAAGAAGGGTTTTCTACATAGAGAGTGATTATTTTCTACTTGCACGTTTGCTTTTCTTGGTGACTTTCGTCTCTTGCGGTGATGGTGAGCCGCGCGTCTCCACTCCTGACTCACCTTCGGTGAACAAATAGTCATAATGATGATCTAAAAAAAAATTGGGTGTGAATCTTTCGGTGTCAGAAATAGCTAACTCTAGAACGCTAGTTTTCTTCACTCTTATATTCTTTTTACCGCACAAAATGTTGGAAACAATTCTCTTCTAATATGCGGCCATCAAAATAACTATAATTTCGCTAGCAAAGGGAACATTTTGATTGTGCATTGAATTTATGCACTATAATGCAAAAGCAGGGTCTTGTATTCCAATCATATGGAAGATTCTATGGCCGATATTCAGCAAAGCTCATTAGCGAGGATAGTGACCTCTGTTGTCCGGGGATCTGCCATTACCTACCGAAGATTACGGAGCGGTCGAACGTTATGGGGCGGTTGAACAGTTTGATTTGTTGAAGTTTGATCCCACAGTAAGTAGATGAAGCATCTAGGAACCATTGCTTCGCAAATGCATTGTAAGGTGACCGAACACACTATATACAGCTTTTAAAATTGCTCAGGTTGTCTTCCATTGCAAGCTCATATTTTGCCCCTCGATTGAAACGGTTTGAATTATAGGACTGAAATTATGAAAAAAAAATTTTGGCTAAAAAATCGGTACTGGGATGGCTGAAAAAGGAAGGCTACCGTCTGCACTTTGGGTGAAGAGGAAAGGATATGGGAGGATATAGAGAACTATAAGGATGTTTGACGAGAGCCCTCGTGTTCTCAGATATCCAACTCTTCTGAATGTGCATTGCCCAACATCAACATTCTACGGCCTGGATAAACGATTTGTTGAATGTAATGGACAGAATTCATTGCATATGCAAAGTTACTTTCTCATACTATAAAAACAGGTGGCTGTATCTGTTAGCACTATAATTCTGTGCAAATAAACAGAGTTTTTAGTATGAGTGCATCGAGGTTGCACCATATGAATTTTCAAATGAACCCTACCTTAGCATCGCTGTCACAGACATATCAGTTGATAAATAAACAGTTTTCAATGATCCATTTGAGGTTTTAATGTTTTCTGGAGCTTCTGATAGATCTCTCCTTTTACATTTAGTGAACAGTAACATAATGGTTCGCTCTCTATTTCTGATTCACGGAATGATCTCAGCACCTCAGTTACAGTCACGAATTTCAAAAGATATGAAGAAGATACCACTTGCACACTGCTCCATTTTGCCTGAAATTAGGTCACATCAAAATCTCAAAGTAAAGTGGTGAAAGTGTTTCCACGAACCCATCCCCCCAAACCGTGACAAGGCGTAATGCAAGTAGGTGCCAAATATTTCAGTCCAAGTCGCATAGGTCTTAAGTGATTTTACAGTAGTTGATTCTACGTTAACACTCGTGCAGTCTGAAAGCACCCATAGTGAACCTAACTGTTATCGTGCAATGCCTCGGAAATAGGCCCATAACATGGCCGTAGTAAAAAAGAGAAGTTGAGGAAACTCAACCGGTCGCTGTTGATTTGGTCAGCTAAAAATGAAGACAAAAATCGCATTCAATTGTGAAATGGGACCGAATGAAACTTCAGGACTCTTTGTCCTATATGCATGCAATAAGCATAGCTAGGATGTCATCAACCGTCTTTTGGAGAGCAAATTTGCAGAAATGTTCGTTCGTTAATGCCATTAAATCGCCGGTTATATTAGTGAACGTTTTATGCAGATATAAAATGATAGGTCAGTGTGTAGATGATTAAGCATATTACAGACATATGAGAACCTTCTCTTCTTCCGTCAAGAATGTTGAATTAAAACATCTTATCACTCGTTATTTTATTTTCAATGGCTGGATAGAGGATGAAAATGCAGAAAATTAGCAAAAGTAATCGGTGTTGCTTGGCAATAGCACTATACGGCCTGGTACGGTTGAGGGTCAATATCTTAATGTTGCTTGTGAAGGTCAATATTTCAATTTTACTGACGATCAACGCCATAGGCCTTCATGTGTCCATCTGCAACGTGGCATCGAGGTGTGCGCGCTGAAAGTTTTGCTACACGTGATTCCTTAACATTTTGTTCGCGCTGCCTTGCGATCGGGCGGATAACTTGAAATTTTTCGTTAAAATTAGAAAGTATGCCATTGTTGCCTTCAAATACATGTGAGAGTTCACAGGAACGAAGGTGTGGGCGAGACTCAGTGTTTACGCTTTCATTTACATCTAAAAGAGGCCAAAAGCAGAAGCTCTTCGTGCAGCTCATCAGATTACCGTCTAAGAAATTATTAATCGAATTTAGCCCATCCATCAAAATCCAATGCCCTGTGACCTTTTTGCCTTCAGAAATAAGATTAAGGCCGAAGTGGAACCGTTTGACACGATGAAGGAGAGGCAAGACGGATTACATCAATTGCTTGCAGTGGTTTAGGACAAAGGCCTATAGGGAATGTCGGAGGTGAAATGAAATCTACGGGATCACTACGTAAGTACAGAAGAAAAACATTTCGAAAGGGATGAAAGCTAGATTCTTCTTAATTATACCTCATATGGATCTCATTTCAGTTCCATCAAGGCTATGTCCTCACTGTTTTCGGTGGAGGACAATAGAGGCCATTCATCCATATGAAAGATTTTTCTTTGATAGCTTCTTATTCTTGTCATTTTTATCCTTCAATTTCCTTCACGCTGCCTCTGAGGAAAAGAAGTTGATCAATTTTCTCCACGCTCCGGACGTGCCGTTATGGTCTGCTTTTGCCAACACTTGCTAACTTTTGAATGACTGAGTAGATGTATAGGTTTTTAAAATTACCGGAAGATGCAGAACTCGGTTCTCGTTCGGAACCTGAAAAGAATCCTTGATCATTCGCTGCATCCGTAGAAGACTTGAGTTTCTTCGCAAATGGCTACTTTTTTGGACCTTAGCCATTTCAAAAATCAGTTCATGCGATTTCCAATCGTTTCGAAAAGCTCAAAAATCGAAGTTTGGAAAATTATCCACTTTCTGCTATCTGAAATGCAAAGCAGTTTACGTTGTTCAGCAACTATTTTCCATCAGAAATCGGTGATACTGAATGCGAATTGCGTTGGTGATTCAGAAAATATGGCTCTTTTTTTTATGGCTCAGCTCCTCCTCGAAAAATTTTTTGAAAACCTTCGAAATCATTCAGTAAGAAATTTCGTAATTTTCCTTAGATTTTTACATTCTATGGAAGGTAGAATTGTGATATTCGTGTGAAGGAACGAAACAAAGTGCAGGAAAAGTTGTCAGATCTAGAAGCCTTCTTCCGATCGCTGAAAATTTGCATTTTTCAGAAAATAGTGGAGAGCTTCACTTTATTAATTATGAACGTTCTGCTCATTTGCCTGTTTTGAACACTAAACGCATTGAAATAAAACAGCAACAGGTATGCTGGAGGCGGCTTGCCTAGCAAAGAGGAATGCTATAAAAACAGTGGTAACCCAGAGTAAATGTTTTCGCGAAAAGGCTGCTGAGTGAAGATGTACGACGCATTTAACCGCCAACCTTGTTGTGCTCTCTCCTCTCCAACTCGTCGGAGCGAGTTTCTTTTCAGTGGATGCCGCCCTTTCTCCAGTAATCCTTCGACAGACTTCTTTGTAGGTAATCCCCTTTCTTTTTCTCCGAACCTCTCCACTGCTTTTAGTTTCGAGAGCTGTCGTTCTCGTTCGCTCTTTGAGAGTGGCAGTTCCTGTTCCATACCTTTTACTACTGACTGCCTTCTTGAATGTCTTGAATGCGGTCGTTTCTGCTGAACGATCCTCTCTATCGATTTTCTCTTTGGCGGTGAACGCTCGTATTCTTTGACATTCTCTGGCAGCTTTTTCTCCGAAGGCGATCGCTCCTGTGCAGCATTTCTTTGCATTGATTTCGGCGTCAATTCAACCTTATCACTGTTGCCCGCTTTATTGGGTTTATCGCTGTTATCGTTTTCTTCGGATTTATCTGTGAATCAAAACAAATTTAATGAAATAAGAAAAAATTCGTTACTCTTCTGCATGTACAAGAAATCAAACCAAATTATGCAAAAAATAAAGGAGTAACGTCACTAAGATTCGTTTTTGATCGTCAAATTATTGCTGTTATTGCACATTAACCCCTAAGGTGTCTGAATCTATTTGCTCGAAATACTCTACGACCGTTCTAATTTTTCATTTTGTTACTGCTTTTATTACTTGTTTCATTGATATGTTTTTCTTATTCTTTTCCTTTCGTATTTTTCCCATTCAAGGATCTCAAAATAAGAACGAAAATAAAATTACTTCGAAATAACCAAAAAACGCTTGAAAAAATATTTGGCTTTTTCGAAACGAAACGACCAAAATTCCGAGAAAGTCACGCTTCCTCATGTGCAGTGAAATAATATATTTTTCGAGACGGCACAGCAGATATTCGGCGCATTTTTTTTCAGCGTCAATTTGTGATAATGAGTATATATGACTGAATATGCATCGTATAAGTCGATTGAACGAGTTCGGTTTCTATCTTTTGAATTTAATGCGCCAATAACTGGCCAAAAATTTGCAATTTTCCCATCCAATCTATGAAACTAGATAGATCTATACGAAATTTACACGCAGCAATAGAGAGGATGGAAATTTTTGAGAAATCAACGTCGTTTCATTCATAGCACTAAATCCAAAGACTAGTCGAACATGAACGTCCAGGAAACAATGAGTGTCGCCATATTTAAAATTCGATTGGCTCAAGGGCTTTGATCAGACAAGTTTTTGGTGATTAAAAGTGAAAAAAAATGAAGTTTTAAAAAGGTCAAGTTAGCATGTGAAGATTTTCAAATTTCAATTGAAACACAAAAATTGAAAAGAAAAAACAGGAAGATTTTCTAGAATATTTAGTCATTATCTTTCAAAATATTCGGTCATCATCCGATCATTCGACCGCTAAACCTCTAGTGCTCGAGGGAACATTTTGGATCTTTAAACCTCAGCCTTAGAATGTGATGCGGGCAACAGGATTGCATCTCAGGGAGGTCATACAAAGGTGAGTTCCTTTTGCTCTTCAATGTATCTTTCAAACTGTCATCAAGGATCCACTACTCACTTAAAGTAGGTTCATTGTCGATTTTCATTTATAAAATTGATATTAAAAAAATTTTGTAGTAACTTCATAAGCAATGTGAAAGAAATACTGCTTTATCCACAAGATGTGTTGGCTTCCTAGGAGTTTGAGCGCAAAAGAAAACAAAAAAGACTAATTGCTTTCCAGTGTTGTCATGATAAGCACATTTAAACGCATCAATTTCCTGTCTCATCTTCTTGAAAGCTAAACGCATTCTCTTTTAGGTTGCCAGAAGATCGAATATGTTGAGTTCCGCGAGGAATTTTCTGTTTTCTGTTCCTAGTCGTTTTTTCCAGATCTTTTGTAGAATACTGATTATTTTATAAATACAGCTTCCAATATAGCGAGCACTCATCTAAAAGACAGAAGGATTACATATCTCAACGTTTATGATAAAAAGTCACTATAAAATAAGAGAAAGGGGGAAACAAACGTCGTCTTTTGTCGTCATGGTCAGAATTCTCCACAAGTACCTCCGCTGAACAAATAATCATAAAATTACAATAATCAAGTATTACCGCAAATTGCAATTCCTCTTGCAGCTTTTGGTAGACCTAACTTCAGCAGCTTATAGCAAAAATATTTAAGTATTCGCTGAGATAAATCAAAAATTCAACTATAAAGCCGTTGAGTAATGTTCGATGAGAGCGTATTGAAGATGATCTCTATTGTCTCATTTTAATGTTTAAAAAAGATTGCGCCTTCAACGCACATATTATGAATGAGCTAAATGCATTTCTTCCATTTGTTGGAAATGGGGAAACAATTCGCCTTCTCATCCTTCTAGTCTTTCGAATGATTCATTTGTTATCGGCGTTTTCGTTGAACACTCTCCATTTTTTCAATAGTGACAACATGTGAATGTTTACATTATCAAAAATTCAGTGAAGCGTACTCTTTTATGGCATTTCCCCTCCTATATGAAATCGATGTTATAGCAAACCACCCATCATTGTTGCAAGCAACCTTGAAAGGCATATGTGGAGGCTTCCGTTCGCATAGATTAGGTGGGAGGAGGGAGGAGAAGGGAGTATATATCTCTAGTACTTTTATGTATACGATTGGCATGTGGATCCTCTAAATACTTCGCATATTTTTCATTGTGCAAAGATAACATTCCAAGGACTGGGATGGCGGTGAGATACGGAAAGGGTGTTAGCAGGGATTGAAGGAGGTCTGGCTTGCGGGATCAAACCAAATCGCTCCTTTGTTTACTGATCTTACTTGCACTGTCATTTTAGCTGATGTATTCTTACCACATAGATATCGGTTTTTATTCTACAACGCTAAGAAAGTGCCCACAGATAATACCTTCTTCCGAATCTTGCTCTTCTATTTCCTCTTCAATACGTATGTCTTCTTCTACTGACTGAAATGTACGTCAGACAATTTGGAGTTGCCACAAAGAAGCCTATCATGACAGTGCCTTGTATTGCTCCAGAAAGACCGCTTCATGACACATCATGAAATGCGTCCTCCACTTTCCCTATTTTTCACCACCACTCCTCGTTAGGTTAGTATCTTTGTTCAAATCCAATAAATAAATTAATCTTTCACAATGTGTTATCAGTGATCCACCCGTCAGTAATCCACTGGAAGAAAAGTAGTGGTGTTATATTTTAGCAGCATGCATTTTTAGGCAGATTACTTAGCTATGCCATCCGAATAAAGGTGCTTTGAAACAGTGAAAGACCGCTCAACGAACCGTTGTATTTTATCAAGATGTTAGTGTGATTGTCACCCCATGTAAATGCTCAATTGTTTGCACTGAGTTAATTTCCACTCACATCAACTTCGATTGGAATATTCCAACAATCACTTAACATTCCCGCTGTCTCATCTCTATCGCTAAATTTTGCAATCAACATGGTTAAGCTCATGCAAAAAAAAAACAAAAAAAAAAAACAAAAACAATGAGCAATTGAAATATTATTGCACGATACCTAGTGTTTATCTAAGACTGAGCTATTAAAAAAATACAACCAATGTTTGGATTAATTAAATGACCGACATTAAATATTCATATTTCAGTCACTTTTTAAAAATTCAGCTTGCTATGTGTAATCGTTGAATGAATTGATGTAGAGTGCTGATCACCGACCGGTTTGCACCTCCAAATTTGTCCTTTGTCAGTAACGGTTATTCCGAAAGAGGTGTCACTGTGAGTTCTGACTCTACCATCAACAACTATAAAATAACAAACGGCTGTACAAATCATGGAGATTAGAGCTGTTGTTATCCGATGTTTCATGAAAGAGCACTTTGTAGATTCCAAATGATCACAATTAATTGCATCACAATGAAAATGGCGAAGAGTGTTTCCGCTATTTAATGCTTACTTCAACATTGCGTTTAGTTATTTTCCTATTTATTGTAATTTTAACTTGACCAATGAGAATGAAAGAAAGAAATGAAGCAAGAGATCAGAGGCAATTTATTTATCTACTTTCAGAATAAATGAGGAACATATAGCGATGATGTTGCCTTCCTCATCTTCCGCAATCTTTTCTTTTCCCTACTGCAGTTTTGATATGTGTTTCATTATAAAATCAGTAGTACTACACATTCAAATTACTTTGCTCACGAATTTTCTATTTTTATAAACAAGTATTTCCATCATAAAAATACTTGAATTGCGAACAAACTTACTGATTATTTTGAATTTAGTTTCGCCAATCTCTGAGCCTCTAATGAATGGGTCTCGAGGGTCATAGCAGGAAGGCGCAATTATGTAATGCACTGACAAATAATTGCCACCAACCTTTCCGGGCTGGAAAAAACGATTTGTCAACATCTCTTTTGAAACATCTTAGCACTCACATATGAATGCAGTGAGGTTCAGATGAAAATCGGCGAAAGGGGTGTCTGTGGAGGTGAAGGGAAGGGGGAGGATTCTCTAGAACCATCATGCCATCTGAAGTGAAAGGTTTCCTTCAAAGTGATACTGAGGACGAGAAACCGTTTTCTCTCGAGAATTGCTACATTATGTTCCCGCAGATCAGCGAAAATGTTTTTTAACATAAATCGTGCTCATTCCTTCAAAGAGTTGTTATTTAATGGCGTAACTCCTCAATAAATTATTTTCTGCAAGAGATCGGAAATTTGAGAGACACTTTATATGCGAGGAGCGCCTCATGTCATTGATGGCCTCATGTGATAACAACACAAGATGTTAGACGCCCACAACAAACACATCTCACAGTTTGCTGTATTCGCATTGGATAAGTAACACCGAGCAACTGCGCTCGTACAGATCGTTACTTTCGAATTGACCGTTTGAAAATATGAGCATCCAACATTTGGTGTCCTTTTCTTCAAATTCCATCACGGATTTTACAACCTATCGTCAAAAATTTACCGGATGAGTTGATGACGGAATTTCTTTCATTTGCTATCACATCTTCGATTGGTCATTTCTTATGAAATATGGTTTAGCATGGTTAATTATTAGTATATCAATGAAGATGAAGGACCATGCAAATTATTGCATTGCTTCTAATCGAGTAAGAATGAAATCATTGGTCAGCTCGTTTTAAGCCGGTTTATGCACCAAGAAATTATTTCGTCTTCTCAGAATCGACCACATTATTTGAATATCATCGATTTTCATACATCTCTTTTCAATACAGACGTAAGAGGATAGCGTATATTTTTACTTTAAAAAATCGATAAATAAGATAATTTCAAGAAAGCCACAGTAAGTGACTTTTAGTTTTAACTGTGCGGCGCATTATGTTCAACTTGTCAAAAATTCAAAAATTGCGCATATATTTTCAGAAATACCGATGCACCCATATATTTGCTGCTTTCATGAAATCACTATCTGAAGACTGTTGCATAAAGATAATAACTTGCCTGTTATAACTGCCCTTTTTCTCTGTCGGTTGTGCTATACATATCCCTTATCGCGGAAATAATTTTTCATAGAAAAGGCGAGAAAAGAAGTGTGGGAATTTGTGATTAAAGCTGTTAATGAAGAATGGTGTGTTATATTCTTATGATGAAAACAGTTTATTGCAATCTCTTTCATCCTAATTTAATATGGCAAATTGTTTTGCTCAAAGCTGTGTTCATTTGATTGGTCTTGATTTCTTTAACACTGTGGGTCATAATTTCACCTTCGATGGCCGTATTCGGAAATGAACAGGTAGCGGCTTTGTTTTCATCCATGGCGTTTTCATTACGTATTCGTAACGACTACTGCTCGTCTTTCTGCTCTAATAAACGGTCAACGTTATCGTGCTGAGATTATAAACGGCGGCATTGTCACCGGTGTGTTTCTGACGCACTCTCACGGAGGGAGCAACAACCGTAACTCCAATTGTTCATATGTCATCGCAGCCAAACATAATTTGAGAAGCCGCGTTCAACTTTACAGGAAGATTTCACCAGTGCACCCGCCACAGACGGGGCCAGTATCATATCATGTAAAATAGCCGCCTGAAATTGGCTAGAGATGGCCTATCTAATTGGCAGCGATGCCAAAGGAAAATCAAGAGGGTTGGGGGCTCTGATGTATGTGAGGAACAAATTTTAGAAAGGCTCGTGGCGTCGACATCCCTGTCGAATGCTTTTGTGAGGGAATTATCTCACAACACGATTGTTAATTAAAAAATTGAGCGGATTTCATCAGCTGCCCTTCTTTATGCCGTTATAAGAGCAATTTTTCTTACAGGTGAACTAGACTACCCGTAGAATTGAGCTTCATGATAGCTTCAAGCATCATTACATCATCTATTTTTGAGTGAAATATTTTTCAGATGTAATACCTACCTGGCGATATACCACAAGTTCACGAGTGTCTCCTGGTTTTATGAGTCCGAAAGCTGGTTTCACCTGGAAATCTGTTTATTTTTGAATGAATGACCTATTGCCTCTAACTTTTGACTCGTTTATAAATCTTCCATCTCGAACATTCTCAAATTAATGCAGTTCAACGAAATATAGTCGGAATCGAGAGCAGACAGTACTCTGCGACAAAAGAGTGAAAAAAACTAAAAGTAGAAAAAAATGCAGTACTTAATTTTCAGTGAAAATGAAATCATCAGGTCACATAGAAATACTCTGAGAGTTTTTTTTTTTGTAAAAAAGAGCACTCTTTGTGACATGCATAGGCTATTATACTGATCGAGAGGATGATGAACTCACAGCGAAACAAATAAGCAAATTAGGGGATTCTTACTTTTGATGGACAGTCGCGATTTTTGAATAGTCAGAAGACACTGTGATAAGGCGAGGTCCTCTTACATCGAGGTTCAGTTTTATCACCGTATTTAATTGAACGGGCACCACGCAGAGTGGTGATAACTGCCAGAAAGTATAAAATCAACGCGATGTTCAAACGAACGTAGACGAAGCTAACAAAGCATAGGAAAGCAAAAGAATGAGGAGGGGGGGAAGGGGGATAGGTGAACAGACTAAGTAGTAAAGATTAGAAACTTGTCATTAAGAAATTTTGAAGAATAAAAGGTTAGTAACTGAATTTAGATGGTAAGGGAATTGATTTATTATTGCAATTGTTGAAGTGAAGCGTTATTCGAATTCGGATTTCCCATCGAATTACAATAATGCTCTCATCGATTATTGGAACGTCGATTTACCTACTATTAAAAAATAGATCCAACTTATGGATGGTTCATTATATGTGTCAGTAACAACTGAATAATCGAGATGAGAGCGCAGTTTGAGAAGTGCGAAAGGGCAGTTATATCGAATTTGTTTGATTCCGTTCCGTGCCTCTCAAACTTCTCCATCATGCTCGGTAAGGTTTTTGCAGTCGGCAAATTTATGCATACATTTAAAACTATTTATTTAGTCTGCATATAGATAATGAGTTGTGGATTAATGGACATATAAGAAGCAGGACAGGGGCTAAGGAATGTTCAAGGTAAGAGAAACGTGGAGGATTGGTTACGGTAAAGCAGAATAGTGGTATTTGAAGAATTTACGTGAAGGAAAGCGCTGGAGGAATTCACACGGAAGAAAGAGAGAAAGAAACTTAACTAGGCAGTGAATTTCAAAGAACCTTTGTAGAATTTTAATGGAAGTGAAAAAATGATAGACGCCGAACGAGTAATAATTTGAGTGTATGATGGATGTATCACGAAAAAAAAAATCACTGGACAGCAAATAAAACAATAAAAAATCAGATTGCAGCAAAATGTATTTAAATAAACATTCCAAATTTAATAGGTTCATTTTGAAACGGATGCTACGCCAACCCTGTAATATTTGAAATATCGACTTTTTAGTTTTACTTTAAAAGCGACACGCTGATCTCCAACACATAACATTCGATGTCTTGAAACACCTCCAGCAGTTGTTATCTGAAATTGTCACCGTTTGAGAGATATCTCCTTTGTTGTCTTCAGAGTGCTATTTTTTATGTATCTCTTTGGAGGCAAACCGTTACAACAATGCATAAACCGAACTAGTGCCGGTAAAACATCAATCTGTCTCATAGGTACCATTGTTGCATGTCTACTATGTATCATCTGCTCATTAACGTGAAGAAGAACTTCTGATTGATTAATAAAAAGCCACATTGTCGGTCTCACATTTCATTACGCGCCAAATTGGTCAACTTTTAAATAATCTTTTTCATGCACCAACCTCAACCATAATCAATCTTATTTTTGATACTTTCCGCCTAATATAACACTCATTTAGATCTTAAAGTAACTAAGTAAAGAAAAATTTGCAGCTTGAACCTCAGCAGTAGCAGGAGTGATGTAAATTGCAGCTGGCATATTGAGAATTTTAAAAGACCTCCGAATTCATCGATTTATGGACCTTATGGCAAACAAACCGCGAGCGACACCAAAAACTGAAAAACTGGGGTCATATCGAATTGAAAAGAAAACTTTATTTTTGCTCGAAAATACATATAAGCAAATCAATGGGTGTTAGTCTTTTGCGGTAACCTCGCTAGAAAGTTTAATGGAAAATGAGCTCGGATACAAAATGAAAATGGGGGATAAAATGAAAATGACAAGCAAAACGCTTGCCCTATCTCAACAAATAAATTAAAAATGTAACTGGAAGCACCCGCAGTTGTTTTGGTGTGAGCAGATTTTGTTCGTTCCTGTCTCGACTCCAGAATAAACCTTTTGTGACCCAGCTTTGATGAAGATATTCAGATAAAATACATGTTTTACCAATCGGCTAGAACTTTTCCTATTTTCGTGAAAAACTCGTGGGTTTTCATGGGATTTCGACGTTCTTTGAAGTCAGTTTGGATGAAAAACATTTAATTTTACTTTACAAACCACGGCAGGTAATTGTAATGATCGATTTTGTTACACAAGTCAGATATACTGGGTATCACTCCTGTTATCGCTATTTCGTAAAATAATAAAGCCATTAATTCACTTTGACGTCTTTTTTGGCGATGTCTGTAACGCACTTACTTGCTTTGCTGATGATGTAAACGCAACGAAAGTATAATATTGTGAGAACGGTCAATGCAGTTGAAAATGTCTTGCTTCTAATACATAAATTTTTCCTAATTGAGTTTGCTGATGAGTTTTCTGATCGATTTTCCTGACAGAACTAGATACATGTTCCTACCTTAGATACCTCCCTTCCTCCATCCCCGACCTCCCTATTTGTGTGTGGCTTCATATCAATTTGTTTTAACCGTTGAATAAAATCTTGACTCCCTTTACTGTGCCGGCTTCTCACAGTACATGGTAAAAGCCTCAAAACAGACCAAACACTCTTACAGAACTCTCGATTTTGCCCTTTACAAATCCGAGCACATTTTAAGTGAAAATTATTTTTAATGCAAAATGATCGAAAAGGAAATTTCGAATAATAACTTCACTGACTGTGCACACTGATAAGACTGGAGATTTTAGGGGTGAGATTAGATACCTCGATGAATGAGTTTGTTTTTTATGCAATCAGATGAGCAGTTAATGCCGCATTTCATGGCGGAGGAAGCGAATGGTGTGACATCCAAATTTTTATGATCTAATATGAAGAAGAACGAACGCAGCTTACTGCTGAACTACCTTTGGTGTCCGACAAGTCAATAACAAAACTCGCATTCCATCGAAATTCAGATTTCTCCTATTTGCGAAGGCTTGACGCGTGATATAAACTGAGCTTTTTTTCAGGACGGGATTCGATCAAATTTTAGTATTTGGCAGCTTTCAGCCACTGTGTTTAGATTTTTTTTCCCGAAGCGATTACACGGCGCCAATAAGACCGAGGAAAGAGGCTTTAATTCAAAAAATCATCCCTTTCTACTTCCTTCATTAAATAGCTTAGCAAGAATATTGCTAACAATATGCCTCTATTGAAACTCTCACGGAATAACTGGCAATTACCACTCACCAAAACATATATTTTTCCAACCTAGAATTTTTGAATTCAGATAAAATTGGAATCTCACTAGTGGCCTTTCGCCAATCGAATACTTTTGACCTCTAGCTCTGAATTTGATTTGCTCAACAAAGTGGCCCCAATTTCTCGATTTCCAGTCCTGCCCCAAAAAACCATACTTTCGAAATTGGAAATTGGTAAAAGAAGGTTGCAAAACTTATGCTGTTTTAATCAAGGCGTCGAGTACAGAAATTAAACATTCGACTAGCCAAATGGTAGAGTTTGCCATACATAAGTGACGCTGCTAGCCGACGTTAGCGAACTTTTATTCAATGTTATACAAATGCTTTCATTTAAAAAGCAGAGCAGCAAATAATGTTGCGAAAAACGAACATTTTAACCGGTCTAACAGCCTCAAATAAACCTTATCATTAATGGAATATATCGCTTCCCAGTTTCATAGGAAAAAATTTTGGCTGCAGCAAGTTCCCCTTCTCCCTGTTCCTCCCAAACCCTCCACAACAAAGTTTTTTCCATCATTTCATCAAGAAATTCAGGAAGATGGACTGTTTTTGAACGCTCATGAGGCTGTATTTGTTGCTGGATTGTTGCCAAAATGTTGGAAGAAACAGCGCCACCTGAATAAACTTCCTTTCCAATCAAACCCTGTAGTAGGACATCCCAGCCTCGTATTTTTTAAAGGTAACACACAAGTACAGTTTGGCTTTACATAAGTTTGCTCAAAACTGCCTCAAGCAATTCAACAGCGATCACCACTCCAGCGCAGGGATCGATACATAGCTGAATATGCGATACAAGCCTGGGATATAAAGTAAAATATGTGCCACTAGAGCAAGCAAAATGCTCCCAAATATTCCTGAAATCAACTGCATCAGCATCATCACATAAGAAACGTGTTGTGCGAAATAATTGTTTTCTGCAGTCGTTTATGACTGCTGCTGTTCTTCTCAATGTCTCCGACACATTTCATCTCTGTATTGCTCATGAAATATGAGAGAGAAAGGTAAAGAGAAATACATTTCTATGGTATTCTTCTTGCTGAAAAATATCTGGATACGAACCAAAAATATAGGGCAACTTATAGTTGAAATCATTCCTAGAAAGAAGCTGTTTGAAATCATGACGACCGTCGATGCAATAGTACCAACGATAACCAAGTTGATACGAGTTGATAAAATGTACTGTTGCCGGGAATAAAAATGATATTTCAAGACTTTCGGACTCCCAAAACAGGATTGCTATCTGTAAAAATTTCTCGTATAAGCCAAAACTGGCTCAGCAAACATATGCCGTTAAGGGTTCACCGAGCGGTTATCGTTCCAAACTAACCTCTTCGAATTTTCGTATGGGAGGGAAACTTTTTCAGAAGTTTGCCCTCGGCTTATTCTGAAAGTGAATTATTTTTTACTCACAACTGTAACGAACACCTCATTTTCAATATTTAAACCTAACGTTTCAAAGGGAAATCCTAGCAAACCGCTTCCCTTCTTTCCACTGGATACCCCCCTGACCGCAAATCTTCAGCACTTTAGTGAACAGTGAATCTGATCGTAAGAAAGGACTATGTAATATGGTAAGTTGTATTTTACGTGCGCACTGATTAGGAAACTTGTAGGTGTGAGGATAGTGCGTTATGGAAGTGCGTTATAGAATCGGAGCAGCAGTGTTGTTGTGCAACTATTGGTGATCTATCTTCTCGTCCATACTCTGCAAATCCTCATAGCTGACTTTTTTCTCGAAAATTGAAGGAAACAATCCTCTCGATCTTCTGTTTAAGGAACTATGATACCTTGAAGGATTACCTTAATGATAACTGCAATCAGCTGTGCAGCTCGCATATTATATGCGATTCGTGGGTAGAGATCGTAAGTGGATTGCTGGCTAGCCATTTGAAATGTAATTTCTGCAAACAGCACCTTTTATGCTTTATGATCTGCTCATAGAATGGAAAGTTTTGCATCAAATCGAATACGAACATGCTAACCATCCATTCTAAACTTTAGGGCTTACCAATTTGCATGCCAACAACGGTTACGGATTAGTTTTTGCAAAATCCACGAGAAGAATTCGTAATTCAAAATTAGCATGCAGATGGTCTTTTTTATCACTATAAAACGGGGATTGCAGCAATGTTGGAAGAGGATGTTTTAGGTGGTTTTTCACAGTTTTATAATAATGCAAACTCAAGAACCTCCGATCCTTTGGATAATCATCAAAGAGGTTTTCAATTCTTTCTATGCTTATCGATCGCTTGATTAGGTATCGGATATCGGAAATTTCCAAATTTGCGAGAGGAACGGAGCAGTAAGCTTATGTTTTGTTACAATCCATTCTGCATGGGTGGTCCAGATTAAAATCACTGACGACGCACTAAAGAAGGCTTTTGAAGATAACATTCACCTCACAGTTGATTAATTTTGAAATTCAAATTTTTAGATTTTGACAGGTCGCATTGGGCACATCACATGAAACGCAGAATACCTGGGATGAAAAAGTACTGAATGAGTACATTCCCTGCTCCTCTTTCTATTCGTCCCTCTCCCTCTCCCACCTCCTGCAGAAAATTCTGTTCCTTGGGAGGACTCTGTGTTTATGGGGTTTATGGGCCATTTATTCTCTTATCTAGTCTAGTTAATATTCTTCCATTGACTGTATCCTTTATGATAAGTGAGTGTCCTGCATTAAGCAGCATAGCAACCGCACTGTCAGCCTGCTCGCTAAGACAACCGCTTGACAATAAACTTCCTCTTAAGCGTCCTTGCATATGTGATTTGAATTTATTTGGCAGTCGCTAACTTCGCTATCAGATCAACGGAGGTATATCTACGAAAGATAAGTGTTGCAGCTGCCACCAACACTGCAAGCCAGTCGAAGCGTTTGATACTTAGCTTTTAGTAAAAAATTGGACAAAGGCATTTCCCACCTCCCACCTTCAGTAGCATTATGTGTCAAGTGATGTCGCGAGCATGTGCTATGTTTACCATACCTTAGATAGCTATTGCGGCTTAGCGACCTTTGACCTCTATTGTTAGTCGAAATTTTCGGCTATCAGCTTTCGTGTGCACTAATAATTTTTACCGTAATTACTGTAATTGCTGCCTACACTTTTTCCATGTGAAACTTAAATTATAACTTCAGAAATCTCAACGGTATACTTCGGCAATTCCCTCTCATAACGTTTTTGAATGTTTACGAACACTTCTTTGCACCATTATTACCAGTCCGGCATAACTTGTTTCACTCAATAGCGTGATTCAATAAATTCGCCTAATGAAAGATTCCTTTACAACGAACTCATTTCTTCTGTGTTTCATGAGAAAACGTTTACACTCTGCTATAGCCACTGTTCATCTTCACAGCCGTTTTTGGCAGACGTCGTTTAACTTCCCCTTTAAGCGCGCCTCACTTCTCCTCGTGCAGACTTTTTAAGAAACTGGTGACTTAGATAGTTTTATCTGAGGCGGCGTAATAGCTGAACAAGTCAACTTCAGTGTGCTCACATTTCCTCAGGTTAGAGATCCTCAACAACTCAATAAGGAGCAGTTGACGACTGAAACGTTTCCTGGCTCCAGTATTCAATAACAAAAGCGAACCAAAAGAAATCACAACAGAGGCCTTGAATGCATCGCCGTTTCAAAGTTTGCATTCATCACATATTGATGAATATTTGCATATAAATACCTGCATGCAAAAAACACTGACGAAGCTGGAACATTTTATTAAAGCTTTCTATTGCACTTTTGCAAATTCCCTTCCCCCTTTTGCAAAATCTCAGTATGCTGACATCATGTCGACGCGCATATATGTGTACATCTCCCCGTAGTTTTAACTTCAAAATTACAGAAGTTAAAGTTGTGAAATAAATTTGGCATGCATAATCCCCACGATAAAATAGTCTTCGGCACCACGAGTTACGTTGATTCATCAACTTTAGAAGAAGTTGTAGTAATTTATAAGTGCCAACAAATTTGCTGCATATTGCTTCAGTCGGATTTCAATTTCACATGAATCGAGCAGCAGAAGAAAGAAATTTTAAGCATAAAATTTGTATCGGTGCTAGGAAGGAAATCGATATTCTGCACAAAATAATTATTCTCGATGACATTTGATCAGTCCAGTGGAGTGCAAAGCTGCACATCACGTCAGTTGCTTTGTTATGCTTCTCCGCTTTCTTGACACCCACCGGTTAGCTTTGCTGAAAAAGCCGAATAATAATTAGATACATTCTCTTTGAAAACTTAACTGAACCGGTATCAGATTACGCGCCCATCGTTTCCTCAAAAAGAAAAAGGTGCACAAACATGCCAAAGCAGCTGACACAATCTTTGCATTTGCATACGTCAATTTGCTCAACTAGCTTCACAAATTATCAACAAGCAATAAATACGCAAAATTATTTCACTATATTTTTATCAGCCTAGCAGCTCGCACAAGTCACCTGTGGGAGATCGGTGTGAAATGAAAAACCGAACAACGTGAAACGTCTGCAAATTTCTTTTAAGTTGTAATATGTTTTTCGAATTCGGTGGACCAATATGAAATATAATTGGTCAACATGTACAGCATACAGTAAAGTTGCCAAATTTCGTAACTGCAAGCTTCGCTGCTTTTTGAGTTAATGCGTCCAGGTGGACAGACGTATAAATAAATATGAATGCAAGCGGAAATATTATTATATATTCAAGATTTTGTAATTTATTGTGCGCTCTGATTTGTTCACCGCCGCAATTAAGCAAGCAAATGAACATGTAAGCACTGCTGCCTATAATTCAAATTTGAACTCGTAGCACACTCATACATGCATGCATTTAATATATTCGAATCAAGAAATAATCAAGATGTAGCACCGCTTATAATCAAGATATATATATATAAATGAAGCATATACGTGCGCATTACATACATATGCGTCTATGCATGCAAGCATAAGCAGCTGTGCTTATTAATATGCAGGGAATAAGCGACAGAGGAGAATTAAATTCCATGAATTGATGGAGGACGGGGAAGGAAATTACAGACACAGCATTACGCATGTGAAGGCAAAAGTGCGATATGACGGTGATATTATGGACTCACCTTGCTGACATTTAGCTTCAACACCTTAACATGGTGCCAATTTTTGTGAAATGTTCTAATGTTGAATAGTCAGCAGACTACGTTTAAAGAAGTTTTATTTGAAACACGATGATGGTGACACAAAAAAAAACAAGTTCAAACAAGCGGATCAAACCTTTGAAATAAACCACATGTATGTGAAAAATGAAGCAATGTTTATGCGATGGCGTTTTTTCACATCTTGCGCTCATCTTGAAATATATTCTTTTCTTAATGAAAATTTCATTGTTCGATGCATTCTATTCAGCACTTAATAATGAGGAACGCTTAAACGGCAAAATAAGTTAGTAAGTGAGCCGCGGAAAGAACACTTATCCATTCCATCACAACAGGGGAATATTCCTAAATTTTTTCGTAAGACAGTTAAACAGCATCCACGAGTTTTCTTAAGAAACTGATTGGTTTTCCAAGCCCTTCAGAAGAAAATCGTTTTATGCTAGCCGCAAAATTTAATGCAGCATAACAATTTAGTTTGTAAATTTTCTGCTATCAAATCAAACTGCCCATTAACATCTTTATATAATGAAATGAATACTCAGCCACCAAAACACAAATGAGGACAATTACCTTCGAAACTTCCCCCCAATCTCAAACGTTATCCACCCAATTTCCCTTAGAAAGATGCAAACCCCGGCAAGCCTTATTCGATACTCTATGATAGTTTGCGATCTAAGTGATAGAAATGAAAAATGAAACGCAGCAATTTGAATTCACTACAGTATATCACAGAATTTCAGTGTTTCTCTACAGTCAAAGATATTGAAGCTATTACGGATAAAAAAGCAGCCGTCAAAATTGTTTGGAAATACTTCAACTCCACTGCAAAATGTAATGCTTCTTCTTGAATGCTGGCATCTTGTCAAGGTTTGTTTTTTAATAAAGAAACGTCGAATCGAAATTTATGACCACAAATGATAAAAAATTCATAGATATTCACATATTGTATCAACTTCAAAACTGCTCAGTGCAAACATAAATGATAAAGTAGAAATATCGAAGATATTATACAGTGATATAAAAGCATACAAAAATATAAAACTCTAATGTAGCAGTATACGGTACTAGTAATGTATGTGCAGACAACCTTTTCATTCCAAAACACGTCTGTAAATTTTCCGGTGGAAAGTTTTCTTTCAAAATTTTTGGCAAGCGACCATGGTTTTCGAAAAAACTTTCAAGAGTAAAACCTACTCTTCCATGGCGCCAATTATTCACTAGTTTCGTCACCCTCCTTGCTCAAAAAGAAGCCCATCTCTTCACCTAGAAAAATCCGCATTCATTTTGCCAACACTTTGCATTCATTTTGAATAAAAACTGCAAAGCTACAAAAACATATCATTTTCGAATTAAAAGACAACACTGTTAAAAAACGATTTGTTGCCAGCAATCACAAACGACAGGAAAAACACCGAAGTTCAACGCAAACTTAAAAACCAAAAACTTATTACTGCAAAGTGTTGTTGAAAATTCAGCAACACTTGTTGCTGGAGTGTTTTATTTGCTTGAGGGTTTGTATGTTTCATATATTTCGGCTGCGAGTACACCACTAGCTGCAACCAACGATGCGTAATCGGAAAGGTTGTATATGACTGCACTGAGGGTTGATGGAATCGAACCAACAATCAAGTGCCCAATGAATGCCAAAACAACGCTTCCGAACACAGCTGAAAACGTTTTGAAATTGCTGAACTATCAAGCTGAAACTGCTTTTCTGAAAGCATTTTAAGTTTCTAAGTGAAACCAATGCTCGGTGGAAATTTGATGCGAGGATATTCATACCGGCTTAACAGGTTTTGCAACGGCGGGAAAATGCTCAGCAATTCAAAGGCGAATAAATTCGGAATTCACTTATCTTAATCCCTCCCCTCCACCACCTCACTTTGCTTCTGTGGAAAGTATTCTCTAGCCAACTTACTGCCATTAGAGGTTTTGAATAAGGAACACTTCACCTCTAAAACTCTCTAAAAGGAGTTACTGTGATGAAAAAATGCAAACTTAATTTGATCCACTCTGGTCGGCTCCATAAATGTAGCCTGCTTACCCCAGATGTCAGTTTCTCACCGATCCCCTTACCGATTACTCATAAAAATAATCACTATGTAAGTTGGCAGTTCAACAGTAATCTTGAAGTCATCCTACAATTCCACCCATAATGTAAGCATCCTATTCAACTGGTGGCACCTTGTCCTGCGAATATTCGACTTCGTATTCATCTAATGATAACTTACTTTCTTTTACAATTTTACTCCAAATAGTTGCACTTACTCAAAGCACACGTAGGACGGAGTCAGATGGAGGAGGACGAAACAAGTTGCAAGGATGACTTAAAAAACTCATGGTCGCCAACTAACCAGAAGCATCATTTGGAGTCTTTCACCATGAAGACGTCGGAAACGAATTACTGCTACGCATTTCAGAGTTCTAACCCGATTTCCGCTCCCTCCCCCCTCCCAACCCAAACTTTTACCTACTCAATTTACCGTCCAATGAGTTACACCTAACGTTTTTATGCGAAATCTCTCCATAATATGTTTCTTTCACTTAATAACTAACCGAAAGCATATTTTGCCTTGACATTAATATCGTTGACGGAAATCATTTGTTTGAGATCGTAACGTCCATCAATATTGTAGTAGAGACGTGAGCCAGTATGATATATATTAAGGAGGTGTACTGCGAGAGGAATGAGGAAGTAGAGTCCAATACGATCGTACTCCATATAGAGAATACACACCTGAAAATTGTTTCAACCATCACAAACTACAACCACTAGAGGAACAAAATGTATCATTATGCACTGCATTCATTCTCTTTCAGCAGCATCTCCACTTTCATACCACAGGTACATATTTTACGTTTTTATTTTACTCGTTGCTAATATTTCCACTTTTTTTCTCAGCATGTCTTAAGCTTCAAATTTTCGTCTTCTCTCCTATCCATCTACTCAGATGGAATAGATAAACATTGGAAGAGTACCTTTAAGAAAAACTTTGTTGGCTATTGTTCCTAATAAATAAAAGTTCAGATTCGCTTTTCAATACCTGTAAGTACATAAAAACAAAAAGGATGAATTTACAGAAATATTTATGTGCGGTACTCGAAATGTTTGTTGCAATAGTCTTCCCATATATACGCTCTCCATTGTGCTCAATAGGCGATTTGGGTTAGAAGATAAACTGAGGGGAATTCATTTCACGAAAACGAAAGTATGCAAATTACCTCGAGGAATAACGCGACCATTTGAGCTGTACGCAACTGATAAACAATTGATGGAAATGAAAATCCGAAGCTTTGGTGCCTCCCTTCAATGGTGGCCATTCTGACTCCTGAAACTCTTCTAATATTACAATTGTTTTCATAATTGTAATTTCATTCTCGCAGGCAATAACTCAAAAAAAAAAAACGCCAATGACACGCCAACCATGTATGAATTTTGTCTATTTTAATCTGTTCGAATAAAAATGCACTCAGATCATGATCGAAAGCCTTCTCACTGATGGATACGCATTTTCGTCCCTATGACATAATGCATAAAAACAATTAGAAGCAAATGGCTTTTACTTTTCCGCATTGGAATATAAAGCTATAAATGCGCTGGTGAATTTACTGTGGGTTTAAACATTAGAATTTTCATAACATTACAACCTGGCACTACGTATAATACATTGCATCAAATCTTCTCTCAACTGATAAAAACTTTCCATTCGGAAAGGAAGACATATAAGCATTGCAGAACAAGTCATATGAAATAAAGATATAACTTTAGTAGCAGCATTCGTTAGCACGTTAAGAATTCGTATTCGCTACCTACACAGCTTAATAAGCAACGGGGATTTTATTGTTGAGGTGAATAGCTTCTAATTTGACGATAACTTCTACCTCTCGGATATTACGTCATTATCAGTGAAAAACGATACATTTGGGAGAAAAGTTTATGAATAATTTACTTCCAGTTTGGAGGGTTAAGCTTTAAAGAAAAAAAAGGCTTTGGCAGACGGGAAACATAGCGATTGTGCATTGCAATCAGTGCGGTTTATTTTAGTTTCAAAATCAACTTGCAACCGATGAAATTTGAAACGGTATTTCGCACAAACAAACGTGGCTTTCATCGCTTTACGCCGTTCGTACTTTATTATGGTGCAAACATTATTAACGTAAACCGAACACGCTCCAAACGGTACGAAATCACCCCACCCTTCAAAACAACTTGTTTTTATTGGTAAATTTCGGTCAAAAAATGGGCCTGCAGGTGAACAGCAAATCTCCGCTCAATCCCGACGAGGCAGGTAAGAAAAGGGGAAAGACCGAGGCAGATGGACAAAAAAGGAAGAATATGCTGGACGCATTTGGATGATAAGAGTTTTCCCAATATTTTTCTGCTAGCACTGAAGTCATCAATACAAAGACTAGAATATTTTCAGCAGCATCTGTGCGAACTTAAAATATTTGAAATGCACTGTAAAACTGATGGAAAAGTGAATAACACGATCCGTAGGCACGTCACTGACAACTAATCATCGGAACTTTCATAACCTTCGCCTTCTGCAGGATTATTCATCGAAACGGCCAAAAGGACAACGATTTTTATGCTGAAGCAAAGGCAATATGCAAATATCTCATGAGTGCTAATAGTCTATATGCAAATATCGTCGATTCTGATAAGTCTATTCATCCTGATAAGGAACAGCGAAGTAAGCGTGAACGCACCAGGCGAATAGAGACATAATAAGCGCTCATTGTGCCATCCGGAGGTCGAGCAATAACAAAGAATGAAAAAATTCAACTTCAAAAGATGAAATTGTTGGATCGATGGCTGCTGGATACATCGACGAAACAAGCTGTCAATAATTAGCACATGAAAAAAATCGAGATATATGTAGAATTGCTGCAAACGCTCGCTAGAAACCGCACAAAACGAAAGTAGAAGATAGTTGCGAAATACGATTGCTGGCGCCATTAAGCACGTTCCAGTGGAGGCAACACAATGGATGAATTTTAGCTGTCATAGTTTGCTGCTATTGCAAGTGTTGTCGAACAACGTGTGTGGTCTTGTAGCGTTTATGATAAACTTTCTCACGAATAGAAACGTAGTACATTTGCGGAAGAATAACTCATCCTGACAGAAGGGTGGCGGAAAACAGTTCGATCTTGAAGATTTCAAAAGGAAAGTCGGCGTGTGCGATCCGGCCAAGAAAGAGGTGAAAGGGCGGTTGGGATGAGGGGGAGAGGGGCTAGAAAGTCGAGACACCTTAAGAATTAGCGAAGTGGTAGCTGCAAGGGTTATGTCCCCTTGGTTATCTAGTCGTCCAGGTCTCTATAAGGATCTGCAGCTTTTGTCAAAATGCGGTCGATTAAACTGCGCGATGACACAGGTAAAAGGGTGAATGGTTTATCACACTTATAAAATAAAGTGACAAACAAGAAGCAGCATCGGTGGAAGCCATCCTAGTGGGCTTCCATCGTTGGCACGATCAGCGTAATCGCACCATGTGAACTCCAAGCTGCAATCGACCGCCTCATGCGTTCCAACGACCACTTTTAACCACACTCGGCCCTAAGAACAACCTAGAATCTGTAATGAATTCATCAGCACATCAACCCCTTTTATAGCTTCCCGATTCTGCCTCAGTCTACTTGCAACACACGCTGAGCAGTCGTTTGTTCTGCTCATGAGCTCTTGAATTTCTTTGACTTACTTTGCAAGGCGCACTATCCCCACTTGATCTATAGCCGAATGGTCTACCTTATCTGCCTTACAAAGAAGCCTCAAAAGAGAAAGCTATGGAGAAAAAATTGTGGAGTTGCTCCCGGCTGGATCGCAGAAAGACTTCGAACCAGAAACCTTCCGCTTTCCGATTAGGCACACTATCCGACTGATGAAATATCTTCCAAATATGCCACAGGACGATGTTGTGTACTATGACAGATCTCTAGGTTAGACCGAACGTCAAGTAGTAAAAGTTCCTTTATTTCTCATTCGTATTTTTACCCTATGAATATCACATTAAAAGGTTTACTCGACTAAGAGTGGCATTATCACAAAACGGAACACGAAAAGAAAAAAAACATGCGACAGACAGAGACAAAAATGAGAGGCAAAGAAAGAAGACTCTAAAGGACATAGAAACGATGAGATGGGGAACCACACACTACTTCGAAAAGGCGAAAAGTCGACACTTGCCAGTATTTCATCTGTTCCTCAGCTCGGACCTCTACACTGCCTTGCACACAAACAAAAACATGTAGAGTTGACTAAGAAACAGTGGACATTGCAGAGAGGCAGAGAAGCGCATCTGTCGCTTGTGATGACGCTCTGCACACGCGGTGCAGCACAACCAGCTGGTAGTAGTTATATACAAATATTGTTTTCCTCTGACGTTCTTAATTCCGCTCAGTTCAATTTTTGAGACATTCAATGCACTATATGATATATTTTACACATATATATCTCAATTTTTTAAACAGAATTTTACAAGATACATCTCAAATAGAATAAAGTCCCAATTTTTGAGACTTAATTCTGAGACATTCAATCACAGTTCATTTTAAACATATAAAACACTATATATGGTGTACTGTTAAAGGTTTGATGAAAGCGCTGATATAGGAAATGAGCATGAAAATAGGATTGTCCAGTTATTTCATTGAATACAATTAAAGACATCGTTATGAGCTCTTATAAGTTAAGATATAAGGGATGAATTGATTTGGAATAGGCATCGAACAGTTTGGCAATATCTGTTGTTCGACGATAATTAGAGCATGAGACTCTTAACATTTCTTACTGATGCTTTCTTCGATTATGATGGAAAGATGACCATGACCAGCAGCAACCACTGCAGGCACGACATAAACCATCGAATGCGGTAAACAGTGCGCATATTCGAAGTTGTAGTCGTGAGGTCCTTAAATTGCAAGTGTCGATTTACTTGTACATCTTCAGGAGCGATCGATGGAAGAAAACTGATGGCATAAATGCGCGTTTGCTAGGCTCATTAAATCTTCCATTAGCCCAAGCGATATTGTCATGACAAAAGGTTATTTAAGGTTACCATCAAGGACTGCGAAAACAGAGGGGATTGGGGCATTAATTTGAGAAGAACGGATTCCCAAAATGGTTCCTACTGCTATAATAAAAGTGTTCCCCCAAGCGTCTTATTTGCTTCTGTAGATGCTCACTATACGACCTTTTCAGTGACATAATCGAGAAAAAAAAACCTGAAAAAAGCTTCTACTGAACCTTTACATGGCTACAGCATCCTACTTAGATGTAGACGAATATGCTGAAGATAGATTGCAAAAGGGTAGTTTAAAGTAATTCAGGAATACACATGCAGTTATCAATTTATCATACCACGATTATATGAAAATAAATGACAGAAAATTCGTGTTCGCCTATGTTTATTTTATCTTTGTGCAAGTTTCCTAACAACTTCAAAAACCGATCTGAAATATACAATTTCGAATCTCTGTGCCATGAAGGTCGAAACATGGAGAAGTTACCTTACTTTAAGATCGAAATTTCCTCCCACTTTAAAGTATCGAAGCAATTTCTACCTCAGGATAACACTATTTAATTTGTCTTGCGTATATCCGTTTATCCTAAGCATATGAAACATTTTCCTGGAATTTCAAGAATCTGATGGAAATTTTTTCCTGATATGTACATGAAGAATTCTCGAATATTCCGGAGATGTGCATGAGGAATGGCAAATAGGGTCGTTTAAACCTCAAGGCATCCGTTAGCTGACCAAATTAGTCCGCCGCACAATCTCGAAGCACATTCAAACGTGAGGTTGCCGAGTCGCTATGGATGCATAAATGTGCCTCCCCATTCCCATTGACCGCTTCCGAACTTTCGCGGCTGTAGGTTTTGCAGAGTGGTGTTGGAGATGCCGCACATCCGTAGCTCGAATGTCATCAAAGTCTGCTTTCCTAAATTTGCAAAAATGGGTAGCGGAGAAGATTAATAGGCAGAAATTCGACGTATCATATCGGTTCAAATACCTCCTTGCCCCTTTCTTCAGCAACTACCTTCCCTTCTAAACTTGAACAATTCATTTTACTCAATGAACCCTGTCTTCAATAATCTCTGCCATCAGAAAAATCGATGAAAGGTTTTCAGATTTCTTGGACGTCACTTGGGAAATTCTTTGGGATTTATCAGAGGCTGTATAGTATGCTGACATCAATTTCAATTGCCATAGTTAGAGATGATTTTGCACTTTCTTCGACTAAACGGATACTTTTTTGCGCTGCTTCAGTGCTTCATGAAGTTGATGCCTTACGGTAGCGAAAGCAGCTCAACCAAAGGGATAACTTATGTATCTATTTTAACGGTGATGTCGGAATGACCGTCACCTAAAAAGACGAGATGGGGACTCGGCGACCAAAATCTTCTACGCATGACTGCTGTCTGACGCGAAGCTGCTACTGAGCGGCGATGTATCAACAGAAAGATAAAATACAACCTCTAATTGCTCATACAGGTGAAAGGTCTCTGCTGTAAACACAATCTTGCGTGCGTGTACATCAATCATGTGGCGCACAAGGAGGAAGTGCGCATAGCGTACGTGTGATGGGCATGCGATACCGACGTGTAACGTTCCCAGCTCACAAGTCTGCATCCAGGTTGTTTGGTCCTCGATTACTTTTGGAAAGCGTGATGTAAGCGCAAGTTCTATCTTGGGAAGAAAAGGGAGAGTGTGCAACCGGTTATGAACTTGAAATGCCGGAGCGATTTGTCGGGATCAAATATGGCGTCTTAAAAATGTAAAGAAAATTTTATTAAAGAAGTGGAGGAGTGTGTCAGAAGCACAGGTAGATACGTGTTTTTGCATCCCGCTCACCTAACCAACCTTTGCTTCGCAAGTCATCCGTGAGAAGCATTGTGTGCAAAGTAACATTTGCATGTTTTAATTAACCTGCCAACTGAACAAAAGCTTTGCGAAAAGTGTGTTTTTTCTCCTCGATTGGCATAACATGCAAACCTGCCTTTTAAATTTATATACTTTCTTCGGAGAAGAGTGATTAATATATAATACGGTATAGCAGATCATTTTGTGCTGTACATTATACCTGCCAGACTTTATAGCGCTAGAATTTTAGCATGTTTTGGAATTGAAACAACCACGCAGACAAACAGACATACACGCACACACACATACAAATATGCGAGCGCAAACGAGAAGACGCAACAATGCGCTTTGCAACAGCGCCTAAAAATGTGGACTTTGACCGCACTAGTATAATAAGTATTCACAAGTAATTGCAAATTTTTCACATTCTATCGAAAAGAAATGCCATTCATTCTGTAAATCCCTTTGCTCTAGTCCTCTGTCTTCCCCTCGCCCGCTCTCCACCTTTCTCTCCCTTTGCTCCTTGATGATTGGCAGCTTTGAATTCCTTACTATCAGAATGAGACAACAACTTATAATACTTTTTAATGCAACCAACAAAAATGAAATGCACAATTGCGTTATTGTACTAAGACACTGTTCCTAGATTCTCAATTTATACACTCCTTAGCTGAATAAATTTCCAGCACTAATCTTTGAGATCAACAAAAAAAAAAAAGAACAACAACAACAACAACTGATATTTGCTGAATATCGACATAGAATCGAACAAACAACATTGCCATATAACGCAAAGCTGCAAAGCACTGGGGCCGCTATAATTTCGCTCGTAGTAAGGCCAACGGGTTGGGTCCATCGCTCTGCTCCTCCCGCTGGCTGGCAAGAAGCTGACTCTAGCAGACTAACTCCTCCTCAGAATCCAGCCGCACCACTTTTTGCTATTGTTTCCTACCGCCTCCTCAAGGCTGCCGAATGTTGCTAGCTGTGAAATGAAACCCGATGAAAAAACAGCCGCAATAGTGTGTGTAAGAGAAAAAGACGCATTGAGAAATTTGTTTCCGTTACGCATGTGTTGTGCTTCCAGGATGACGCAGGACGATAGTCGAAAAGAAGCGAAGTTTCATGAGAAAGTGAACATAACTATTGAAGTGCTTTTTTTAGCACAACGCCAACTTTCGAGAACAGCTGTTCAAGTTGGAAATTACGTTGTTGAAAATGTGTTTAACAAATGCAAATGAAATAACTACGAAGATGTGCATCTCGAGACGAAATTTGCAACGATGATTGAGAAGATTGGAAATTGATTCATAAAAATTACGATGAATGAAAGGAAATTTAATTGCTATTTTCGAATTAATTAATGGCCGAGAGAACGTTAAAACGAGCGACCTGTTTTTCAGCGTTCCTGTTTGCTTTTTACTTTGCATTAATGGGCAAATTTTATGGGTATTTTGTTTCGAATTTATTTCGTCGTTGATATATACACAAAATTTTTATGATTTAGGATTGTCTTCCTACTAAGAGGATGTTTCTACCTAGCGTTTTCTAAAATTTCAATGACAAAGTCCAAACACCTGAACTCTCAAAACAGCCGAAAATCCAAATGGAAAAATCCAAATCACTTTTGTTTTTCTAAAACCCGTTTTCTGCACAAGCTTCTTACTATTTATCCTATTCTGTTTTGGAATATTGTCCACATGCAACACTGCACTTTAGATTCTCCAATAAATAATCTTTTCACGATATTCCAAATGAATAATCAGATAAGACCTTTTGAATATTTCATCTTTATTGCGTTAACTTCAAACTATAAACCGAATGATTCGAAATGTATTAAACGTTGCGATTTGGAATTGTAGTGATCTGGAAAGTGCTATCAACCACAAACTAAAAGAATTGTTGCAAAAGGGTTAAATGAGCAAAACAATATCAATGGTCGAAAATCACACTTTAATATTTGTGGAATAAAACATTCTTTTCATGTTCTTCCCATTCGTTATTATCGGCGTTATCGCCAAAACTTCTGAGGTAAATACTTTTCGTACCGCAGTTGGAAGAGCCTAGCAACCATTCGAGCGTTTTCGAGACAACATAGCTATAGTGTCAATGGAACCGAAATGTTTAAATTTTTCGAAAGCGACACTTCCGACATTTCGTTATTCCACAACCGTGCTTTTGGTGCTTGGTGGCTATTGACTCCATTGAGTTCACAGCTACTTTGGGGAGGGGGAGGGATTAGAAAGCGACAGCGGTCGGTTTCGAAAGGGCTGCTCCGAGAGCGTGTAAGCGCATGCCGAATAATTCTTGCTAGGTTTGTTGCTATACGCGTTGATTATAAAAATTCCCTCTTCCAAAATGAAGCTTTAATTGGTTGAAGGAGTTTGCCAACCACTAAGGCTGGTTTTTGGAGGCAGTATCTCACCTAGCATCAGTATCTTATGAAGTCATATAGAGTGAAGAAGGCTTGCAGCCTGCAGAATCGAACCAATAACCTCTACTTATGAGAGACTTCGGGGAAAAGACAAAATTTCAGTGAGAGTTATGAGCCCAGGTTTGAGGCCTGCACCACTAAAAGATTTTCTTGCCTATTCTGCAAATTTTTATTCGATTTGAAGCAAGGAAGTGAATAGCAACACACTCTCCATCTTCCAGATTTAAACCTGCGATCTCGTGTCTAGTACAGGCTTTTGTAGTGTGGTCCATAAGTGAGTACTGTTGCTGTCCTCTTCACTTGAACTTTGCAGGTTGAAATGAAGCGATTACAATGCGCATTTCGTCAATAAATACTCATGACTGTTACCCCTTTCCAGGATCAGTTCTGACGGTCCATTGCGCTTAAAACTCCAGCAAACCACTCACGTTCCTCCATATAGCGACATGAACGTTGTCAGCAAAACTTCGGCAAAAACTGCTCCAATAGCAACTTTTGGATAGAATAATATTAAATTTTAGTGCGCGATAAGTCTGTCGCGTGATCTTTGAAACTGGCCTCCGTAATTAAGCTCATATTTTCACCCGGCAAGTTTCTAGCACTGGAATTTAAAATTTCAAGAAAGAAAAGCACAGCACTGTTTTCATAATCAAACTCAACGCCGGGACTTCCACCTTCCTCCAAACAATTTTTTTGCCTCCGGTAGTGAAAGGCTCCGTGGTTAAACAAATAGGAAATCGGAGACGTCTACATGCAGCTCTGGTTCACAGATATTGCAACAGCTTATTATTCAACTGACATCTTTATCGAAAGGATTCTTACCGAGTGGTACTAACTACTACTGTCTCCCTCCCAATACAGTTGAGCTAAGGCATTTGTTCATAAAATGCAAATATAGTATAAAAGTTAAAAAAAGCGAAAGTGCTGAATGGAGAGAGGATTCACTTAAAGATATGATACCAGTTCGAGTGTGGGGAATAGATTATATGCTGTATATGGAATTGATAGCAGATTTCGGGGAAATGTAGAAGTTTCATGTTAAACCACTCATTTTCAACTTTAATAGTTGCACTGTGTGAATACGGCTGAATGATATGATACCTGAATATCCGCTGTTATCGTATACGCATCACCAAAGTCACTCTAAACGTCAGTCTGTTTCTCCAATATGGATGCCACAAATTGTTTCCGGAAAAGTTCGCAACTGCAAGAATTATGAGAAATGCCGACTTCCGCAATCCTCGCAGTAACGCACTTCCTTGGCAATAGTTTATAGCTGCCAGTTTGGAAAGATGAATGGATGTTGACGACGTAGAAATGTTTAATGATCTTGCCGTAACCGAAACAACGCATATTTAATGATCGACGAAGTGCTCATTGTCTAGGAGCGCATCTCGTTGTTCTCGAGAAATGAACTCTCGATTATCAAAATGCCGGAAGGAACAGGCTTGATGATCATCGAACCGGTATGCAACTCACGAAAAGCACGATTGACCAAAACACAAGTTGCTTCTGAGAGAATGGGCTTAGCATTGAATTACACAACGTTCTTATTGCCTCATTGTTGTACTGTTTTTATACGGCTCACAAAGAATACTTTTATATTATATATTAGACGATTGTTTACTCTTTTTGATCGTTTTTTTTGCGACTTCAATATTGTTTGCATAGTTGATTCACTGTTGTATATCGGTTTGGTTTCATGTAAAATGGATCATGAAGGTAATTTTCAAGAACACTAGAAACAGATAATTTCTTGGGCAAATGATGAAAATAATTTCTTTGAAGTAATTTCTGAACGATCTCTACCAAATCGATATTTTTTATTATCTCCGAAGATGCGAATGAATATTTGCAGCTATCTAATTAATCACTTCAAGAGTTATATTTCGACTATGACTCAGTGATGCATTTCTGGATCTTTTCAAAGAATTTAAGAATTAAGTTTATAAATTTGGAAAAATCCCCGAACAAAGTGTTGTAAGGTTTGTGAATTTGCTGAAAGAACTATGAAAATCTGGAAAATAATCATTTGGTATTTGAATCACTGCAGATCATTTGCGCATTGGGCAAAATTTATCGACGAATGGAACATTGCTTATTTGTGACGCCAGTTGCCCTCAGTCTTCAAATGTTAACATCTGCCACATCGGCATTCAAATATCGAAGCTAAGAAAGGTGAAATTCGCTATATCGAATAGGTGAACTTTTTCACAGAAGAACCATACACTTTAAGAAAAATTTGGAAAATCTCTCAGTGAGGTTCACTAATTCGGCATCGAATTTCCCCAATAAAAACTTGTCGTTGCACGTAATGTCAGAAGACATCATTTTAGAGCAGTCTATTTTGGAAACGGGGTCGTTCTGATTTGTCATCAATGAAATCGCCGAGCTTCGTTGTCGATTTAAATTCAGGATGCTATCCAGGATGTCCCTCATATGTTCTAATTCATCGTCTGAATGTGATAAATTCGTTTATTTTTATGAAATTTTGTGTTTAGTGCTGTTCACATCGTGTAAGTTGTGGATATCGATCTCTCAATGCAACTTATGAAGGTGCAGGCGAATAAATTTGTCCAATATGCACTTTCCCATCCCACTCACCTGATCGTTTTATGTGTTTATAGGGGTAATATATATGTCAAACAATGCTTTCATATTTTAATTAATCTAAACGGTTGAGGAGATCTCCTATAAGAGATTTATTTTTCACCACTCTGCTGGTGCGAATATAAACCGATCCGTGTAAAATCTATGCAATTTTTTCCCACCTTAAAATGTCCAATTGCTTTCATAATTGATCGATTGACGTGAAAGATGAGACGAAGAAGTATCCAATTATGCAAGTTATATACAATGAGCTTCAGAATGCTAGTTTCAGTAGTACCTCGGTTAAAACTATGAGACAGATAGACTACTATTGTTAAATTTCATCGTTTTCATTATCATCTACTAACAGGAACTCATTTTTCATTATATCTCAAATTCCTGTATTTTCACTTCTACTCATTTAATCATCGCTGTTTTTTCTTCTTTTTCGATCCGCTCTGTTTCTATTGTATCACTCACGCGCTCTGATAAAAAAAGAATGGGCAGTAGTGGTGCATTTTAAATTTAAGATTGAATCAAATATATGTGCGCAATCAAAGTGCAATAAAGATGGACCGAGATATCCATCGAAATGATCATTGTGGTGTCAATAACGATTATTTCTCTCAAAATTTTTTTCTATTGAAAAACGCCCCACTTTTTTATATCGCTTTATTTGTCACTTTGCATCATTCTTAATGAGAATTCAAATGTTTTGTCATTTTCGTGCATAATAATTTATGTTTTTTGTTGCAAATCATATTTCTTTCCAAAAATAGCTGCTTATATTCATCGTTGCTGTCTGTGGTGGCTGGAGAGCAATTTCAAGAAGTGGTTGTATAGAGACGAACAGCAGTTTTTCATAGAAACTCTAGGAAATACCTCCACAAAAGATTTTCTCCGACATCCTCAGAACTATTATTTTTTCCAGAGGATTCGGAAATATCTTCAATTGCCCTCCACTTCATAGACTTCAATTTTATGGGCCCCCTTAGAATTCTGTGAGATCTGCGATTCCATTCTTTCGAATTCCCAAGCACGACACTGCAGGCAACAAAAACATCAAGTCGAACATTTACTAGTCTTCTAAGCGATAATGAGGACAGCAGTGACAATTGATTTTAGCAAACCCCCTTTCTTGAATGACTTCAATATAAACCGGAAAAATCCTCCACTCCATCCATTCAAAAATCCTCGACTCCATCCACTCCGCTGGTTTTTCAAGGCTACAGATGATGCTTGGTTTTTTTTCGAGGCAGGAGGGGAGGAGGTGATGGAAAATGGACATGACCAAGAAAAATTTTAGACCATAATCAGATTTTTCTTCTACAACAAAAAACTTGCAATGTACTAGTGAGAAGTTCTGTGCATTTCAGATGCAGTAGGATCGTTCCGGGGTGCTTAAAAAACGTTCATATATCCTTAACTACAAGTTTCGCCTAAAAATGTTTAACCTATAGAGCGATTCTGGAACAATGAGACGCACATCCCTATTATTGGCTTGCAGAAATGTGCTCCTTCAACTTTCAGCTTGCCCACATATGTAACATCACCCAAGAATGTTGAGAGCACCACAAATATGTCTGCATTTGCTCAAAACCTAAAAACTTTCAACGTGCATGCTGCTACTGATCTCGAATATTGATTGATCATAACTGCCACTCATATATTTATCCATGTATTTATTCATGCCAATCACTTTTTCTTCAATGCGTTCTTACTCGATTGTGGGTGAATCGATTGATCAGTTCAGGAAGGCTAATGTGGCGGTACTATTACGTGTGGCAGCACTACAGGCTTCCAGCTGCAATAAACAATTTTAATTTTATATCCAATCTTATACCTTAGCACAAATATTCTCTGGAATTGTTTTGATGTGGCTGACATATACATCGGATCCATCAGTGAATGTGTGATCATGAAACTTAAATGAATAGTGCGCAATTCTCGATCTTTTAAGAGTCACCCTGAACGAACGACAATTGCAAAATGCAAAAATAATAATGAAATCACATTTGCAGGTTGAGGCTATGCAATGATAATTTTGCAATTAATATTTTTATTTGGATATTTATTTGGTAAGGACGCCTATATATGTGCATATAAAATAACCACGGAACTATCGAGAAACTTCCCTTCTAGCAAAAAATATGGCGATAGACCATGGGATTTCTGGTAAGTTAGCATTATGACTTGCATTAGAATATAAAAAAGCATGTTTTTTACGAAAATTTCTTTCTATTTGCTCGTTTTCTTTTAGTTTCGAGAATTTATTACCTGTCAATGTGGACTTTAGAATTCATATAAAAATTTAAAAGCAATCTTAACAAGAGCGGTTAACGAGCCAATGAAATGAAAGAAAATCCTTTCACGACATGCTTTCGTAGCTTTTTATTTTTGTCATCAAAATTGATGGACGATTAGAATGTATGAGGAATGACTTCGACCATATCTCATTATTTCTCCTTAGTTACAGCGTGAAACCACAAATATTTGATGAATTAGGCCAATTGAAATCGCTTCACTCCAACGTGGGAGGCGGAAGGGGGGTTAGGACGACGAAAAAAAGGTTTTAACGAATGATTCGTTAAAAAAGTAATAGGAAGGTTGGAATTTTAAGCTGACTTAGTTGGCAGCTTTCAGCGGTGAAAGCCTACACATCAACTATCTTCACGAATATACCTGATATCGCGAATTAGGGTTCCTAATGGGTCCATGCAGTGGAGGACACCGCTCTTATGACAGGAACATTATTCTTTAAACACTGAGAACGGTTACATTCCATCTGTCATACTAAAGCTTCCATAGGTCTCATTTATTACAGTAGTGACCTTTTCGTTCGCTTATTTGCATATTCAATTTTCTTGACAAATTTCCTTTGTAATCATTGAGTGGCATGATACGATTTCCAGTAAGAATTTTTGGAAACGCACTGAATTGACTGCCACTACTTTCTTCGAATCGTAGACGTCGATTAGTTATCAATGATAACGAAGAAATGACAGAAGAGTGGCTTTGATGAAACCAACGGGACGGTGACACAGCCTGCACATCTATATTTTGCTCATCTTATAGATCAGTTGCAATTTTTTATGCAATGATACACGAATATTTCAATCGATCCGCTCACTCATACAAAATATAGCCTCTGCAAATTTAGTGATGCGTGTGGCAGGTAGCGTCGACGGGGAACCAATGGAGGCGTAGTTACGAAATTAGGTCACTACAGTATTCACTGTAGAATGATTTTCTATGCTGCATTTCATGTTGCTCCATCAACTTTATAAGAAGTAATAGACGACTAAGGTGCCAAAAATTCTCGTATTTTTTCAGTTGGTTGAATTCCCGTTTGAACGCCCATCCCGTAACAAAAAGGAATCTTCTGCGGATTTGTATGGGATGATGGGTCATTTGAAATATGGAGGAAGTAGACTGCGAAGCAAGCTTGGTTTTGAACTTTGTTTTTATAGTACCCACAGGTTAGGTGAGCATAGTGCGGAAGCTCATATTCTGCCAAAGCTCAATAGTAGGCTATTCCAGCTTATGTTGTTCAAATGACGCGGAATGTAACCCTTAGTTGCAAAATACATGTAAATTTATAAATGACCTCGAGTGCCCCTAACTGGCTTCGAAGGGGTTGGATCAATTTTAAAATAATTATAGGGGCTAACCTGTGACGGCAAATTCTATCGGATTTCCACCAACTCACCAAATTCGCCAAATCTCTGAGTTCTAGCCTCTTTGATCCTCAAATTGAAACTACCGGACGAATAGACATATATGTGTAGCGACATGTTGGCGTGATACGCTTTGCAGATGCAAACTTGCAACGAAATATCACGCTGAAATGAATATAAAACCCTCGACCTGACACAACTGTATTGTCTTTACTTACATTCGTTGATGACCAGCACGAGCGGAATTAGAAATGCTTCGATCGTAAACTCTGGAAGACATCTCCCACTTGTTCTCGAATATTTAATGAGATACATTTATTTGAATCAGGTTGACGTTGTCGGTCGAGAGCATCGACCACGACGAAGGGTCGTCGAAAGCAGCTAAAAGCAACAATCACCTCCCTCCTCGGTCCGTTTCCAGAAATTGCATTTCACAACTTCAGGTTTCTATGAAAGGCGTCAGCTCGATCAAATCAAGTTGGATCACTTCATTTTCTGTATGCTAGTTGATTCAGCAAGTGGATGGAGAAAAACTGCACCGATGGACTGATGCAAAACTAAATTCAGGCTCATACGAAGACTGAGGGTTAAAACAGAGCGAGCGAGTCGATTTGATATACTTGATTTTACAGACTGCAACCTGGAAAACACTTCCACAATGGCTCGAAAGGCGCCATATAAGCGATAAAAGTTTTTTTCATTCTGTTTTAGGTACGAGCAACGACCAGCAATTCCAACGCGTGACAACAGGTTTGCAACGCCTCGAAGGCAGTTGCACCACAAGCATTTGCTTCAACGATACTCAAGTGGGAGTGGCGGCTATGGTGGTGGGGACGATGCAGGATATGGCTCCAACTTCTTTACAGGTATATAGGTGCTATGTTTTAACGTATGTTATTTCCAGTTTCATTTGAAAGAGAACAGAAAATGCTGAACCGAGTAATCTAACAAAGTGAAGAACAACACAGCTTCGAAGCCGAAAGCATAAAGCCTACATGTCGCGTTGCATGCTATGACCCACCCTGTTTGCGAATCACCTGTTATGGACGATGTTGTTTGGAATAGCGTTCCAACGGAGTACTGCAACTGCGTACACTTGAAACTCGTTTTCAATCACTACCAACACACTTTCAGAGGTTATGGTACGCCCATCGTAGGGATAGTTAAATTACGACATGGCTGGCGAACATATATATATATATGTATATAATATATATATATATAATGTATGTAAGTTCAAAGCTACTTTTTGAAATATGCTTGATTGTACAAAAGTAATTCAGCTTTCTGACCGTGAACAATAATGTAAATGAAACTGAGAAATTAAAGTAGCATGCGCAAGTGTAGAAAGAAATGTGAAATTCGGAAGTTCATGTGTCAACATATGCAAAATAGGACATTATCAACTCCGTCATAAAATAAGGAGATCAATAAGCACATTATTGCAGTACATATGGAACAAAGAAAACTCATAGTATATAAATAAGAAAATATTATTCAATGTGCACAGAAATGCAAAAACATGTTAACTTTCAAAATGTTTATTTCTTGTTACATTCTTAATTAATTCTGCGCATAAAAACAATTCCAAACATTTCATCACGCTCTGGAAAAACACCATACATCGACTCATCCATCCGGCGTAAAATTGGTTGAACTGCGGTGATGTACGCTCATCCCCCCCCCTCTCCCCTTTCAGTTCTCCCCTCCTCTTGCCTCTTCTTCTGCTTAAAATTTTATTCTTTGCGCTTCAGCATAGTCACAACTTGGTGAAAGCCGAGCTTTGGAACGTTGGACCGAGCCGGAGAACCCTGAAAAATCGAAACCGAAATCCGATCGGTAAAAACTCACCGAAATTTAGCCGTCCAAATGAAATTTCGTCGGTCGGTTACCACTGCTAACCTTAAGTGCACCATATTTAAGAAGGGTGCAAAATGTTTCCTGGCTGTAGTAGGGGCTTTCAGAAGCGGGAACAACTTCGCTCTCCATATGCTCTTGCGAACATAGGTCCCATCCATGTGAGCCTTCGAGGAGAGAGACAGCTTTGCAGTCATAGTGATTCCGACCTCCCCACAAGGACGCACACAGCAGTCTATACCACAGATTTTGCGATTTCACATATGAACAATCTTGACCTCACACCTCCACCGTCCCGCTTTTATGAAGTGAGTGCGAGGTACGATTTTGCCAGCAACGTTCCCAGTGGCTGATCGGTTCTATTTGTACTATGACTCTCTCCCTCATAGAGGGAAAAGTAATCGAAAACCCGTGGTCTCATATGTAACAAGGGTATTATCAAAACGTTAATTTATACTTTCTGTTGGAATGCAGTATGTTTGAATTTGCTCCTATTACATATGCGTTTTTCAAGTTCATAAATTTTTGATTGTTATTTTTTTCGATGTTGTTCTACAAATCGTTTCTGAACAAACACTATTTCATAAATGATAATAACACCGTTTAAATTTCGATAAAGTAACAGCGTGTTCTAAAGTGAACGCAGTTTGCCTTTTAGATCCTCCTTATGCCATAGAAGCTTATCCTCCTGGAGCCCTCCCTATTGGAAAGCCTGTCACTCCCGAAGATGACATGAAGCATCGACCGTATGATGAGCTGCATCCTCCCAAAACCGAGCAGCAGAAAGCACCTGCTACTATTGCAATACGACTCTATGGAAAGGCGTACAAAGAAGAACAAAAAGAGGTAAAAAATAAGGTCAAACATTGGGAACATCTCTAGCCAACACCTCGAACTAGCTCCGGATTTTGAACTAAAACTATGAAGGAATGAAAATGAGAGGGATGAAAACGAAAAGCAAGAGGAATTTCAGCTTCAGGGAGAACATGCCATCAAATGAGCTAAATGAAACGCTTTCTAGTTTTAAATAAACTGAGAAAAATCACGAAAGCGAATCAAAGTAGTCAAAGGAATCAGAAAGTTAGGAAGGTTCGCATGTGATCGACGGCGTGGGCCATTATCTAAAGATCTGTCAAGGCTTTCTGTCTGCGAAACCGATATGGTTTTAATGTAAGATCCGTGCATTAAATTGACATCTATCCATGAATCTGTATTAACCTTATTTCAACTCCAGGTGACTACATAGGATTTTTCAGCCTCAAAGATCACTCTCCAACAAAAAATAAGGCACTAAAACTGCACTTTTTGTACTTCAAGTGAAACATTCAATGGATTTTTGGCACTTTGCTTATTAAAATAATACCCACTCAACAGCCCTTAAATATAATTAAGTCCCATGTTATATTTAGAAAATTGAACTTTGGTGACTACATAGGATTTCCTATGTAGTCACGGAAGCAAAGGAAAATGAACTTTTCAAAATATGATTGCGACCTATTAAATGTGAAATGTTCTCTTCCTCTTATGTGAAATTCCGATCTCATGACTTAAGAACTCAGCTATATAGGTAATCTCGTTGTTTATGGAACTTTGAAACGATGATTTGTCTGTGGTGATCTGCAAGCAAACCTCCTTCAACAAACAATGCTCTCTAGAGGATAGCAAACAGTGAGTAATAGTGTGAGAAAACATGTGAAATAAATTTGCTTTCATTTTTGACATAGACCACACATGATGTTTCAGTTGTCTTTATATACGTCTGCAAGTTATTCGGACAATCGGAATAGAAATGCACCTATTTTCTTTGCTTATTCTCCTTTTACGGCTCTTATGAAAGTCTAATAAAATGCTACCATATGAAATAAAAACATCGACCGAAAAGTTTTCGGGAATGTGAGTAATCTTCTTATCGAGTTTATATTCAAATGTGATTTTCCTAATGCAGTGGCAAAAAGTGGAAGAAGAAAGAGATAAAAAAACGACACTTCTAATACCACTACTGCTTGCCGAATCAACGACTCAGTTGCCATATACGATCGCTAACAGCGAAGAACATGAATTGGATAACGAACCAAAGTAGTAAGTTTTTTCTGTAGTAGAAATCAAAATTGCTAAGAATCAATGAAGAATAGAGCAGAATCTTTGAAGAGAATAGAACTGTTGAAAAATGTAATCCCTTAACAGAAGGAAATTCTTGAGGAATGGGATCCCTTGATTCAATAGAATCGTTGAAACGTTCCTGAAGTATAGAGCTGACATTCAATTATGATTTAATCAATATAGAATAAGATATTTACTCTTATTTTGTTGCCTTTGCAACCTCCATTTTACTGGACAGATTCACCTTTAAAACATCGCAATGAGAATCTGGCATTCTTTTCATTAAAAAGCCTAATGGCAATGTGACAAATTCTCTCCCATGATAAAATCAGCTGTATTCATTGGCGTAGTTTATTAAAAAACCTGTTGTCAATCATTTCGTATCATTTGAAAATATACCTGAGATTCTTTCAAGAAAAGAGAGATATTTTTTACAGTATTGAGTTCCACTGCGATCTTTTTTCTTGAAAACCTCAAAATTCATATGATTGACAAATTTTTGCAGTGGGTGAAATTTATCCTTTTTTATCACGTTCTATGATCGCAATCGCCGCCGACTTAAATAGAGAGGAGTTTAAAAACTGCATTATTTTTATCATTTTCATCTAATGCATTATGCTAAGCAGTCATCGATAGATGTTGGACGCTTAAGAGGTTAATATTTGCTTTCTACTGATGACGATACCATTTTACAGCTTAATCGTTTTATAAAATTAGGCAGCTATTTTTAGTTAGTGATAAAATGATAAACAATGTTTTTTAGTCCATCCTCAAAATTAGACATGAAAAGGCCATGCTGTCCTTGCTGCAAAGAGAATTCAACACCTCTACAAGGTTGGCAAAGTTTGTTTATTTTTCGTCTTCACCTATACGTCGCGAAGACCTTTCTTTATAGAGAAATTAGGTTCACCAGAAAAAAAAGCAAAGAAAATAACTCGAATTCAAGGTGAAGTTGAGGATCGTTCTCCCACTTTCGAACCTGAGTTTGTTTGGGATCATTTGGGGTATTTGAGATAGATAAGTTATTTTGCTTTTATTCTCCAGGTGCAAGTGATTAACAACATTTTCTCACTGATTTTTTAATTGAATGGAGCCAAGAAATCATTGAAAAAGACTGCAACTTCAGATTGCTATTTCAGAGATATTAGCTCGTTCCTATTACATACTGATTTCAGTCATGTTTTTTGGTCCTTTTGAAACTCTTCCGTGAGAATAACTATAATCAACTTTTTGTGCAACTCTTGCCGAATGTATGGTGCCAATAAATGAATTGCGTTGGTTTTACAGAGAAGAATATCAGCATATGAAAGCGAATGGCAATATCTACTTGAAATTCGATTATGCTTTCATTCAAAAATTTTGCCGATATGGAATAATATATTTCATGACATGAATTGTAATTTCAAGAGGAAAAACGCGAGATGACTTAGCTGAAGGGAAGAATTAGCACACAATTTCTTGATATGCATGCAGCAGTTTTTGCATAAATTTAGAGGAAGGAAACGCTGGATGTTGCAAAAATGCACCAGCAACTCTCAAAATAACAATGAATTTTCGAAATAGAGCTTTGGCAAATTTTAAAAATATTACACACTGCTGCCACTGTGACGGAATTTTTGGCATAAGCCAACAAGAGTGACCAATTATTTACTAGATCGTATCAACTCTTAGATTGAAACGTTTAACAGAAAATATATCGGTTAGGCTGTTTGTTTGCATTCTAAGAAATCAGTCAACAGCGTTATTGATCCTAGCTTGCAGGTTTATTAGACAGAAGAGACATTCGCGGTAGCTTTTTTGTTTTGAATGCTGACTTCCTTGTATAATTAATCCCAGATTGTAGTAATTGCTGAAGCGCAATCCCCTTAAGACTGTATTCCTTCGGACGTGTCCCAAAGCATCTTTTAAATCTTTTCATTGATGATGTCAGCACTAATATCGGGCATTCTCCTATACTTCGGTAATTGCAAACTGTTTCTTTCTTCTCAAAAAGGTAACCTCTCCAAGACATAATTACAGGTAGGCTTTCTGTTTGGTTTGATAGAGTACACCTCAAACAGCGTCTTTCCTTCCAGTATTGCCTGTTAATCTTGCAGCGTTCAAACTTGACCCTCTTCAATATTTAAATTTTAATGCTAATGAAAAAAATGACAGGTAGTCGGAAATATTACTAATCGCGACCTGCTCGTTGATTCTCATTGTGCTCATGTAGGTAGACAGGCAACCAATGCTATTGTTTTGATACTGCGGTCTTTTAAAGCACGAGATGCTGCGTTTTTATGCAAATGTAGCGTATATAAATGCTGTTTTAGTTAGATTATAGCTGTGTTTCTCATATTCATGCCCTAACTAATCGAGTCATTTCAACGAAACTTTAGAAAACTGTCGCCCAGTGCAGAATCAGCTTGACATAGAAACGAAGATTAATACGTTTAGGACTTGATTCACTGAGACGTAAACTTTTGAGATAAGATTCCCTTCTCCCATAGAAAAGCTGGTTGACCCGTTCTTGTGGGTTCCACAAATTTTCCACATTCTCCGCCAGCTGGTCGACCCGTTCGCACAACTTGAAACTTTCCTTGCTGCATTTCAGAATTGATTCAAAAACACTTCACCAATGTAGAACGACCATCCATCATATGTGTTGCTTCCAGCTGCATTGATGTACTGAAAACATGCTTCAGTGGCATTTTGATCATGAATATCCTTACGGGGCAAGTGAAATATTTTAAATTGGTCTAGGCCGTGACTATTTTTGCGGCGAGCCCGAATGTTCCAATTCTCTCAATTTAGTGCCTTCTTTTTTGCTAGCAATTTTTTTTTTCTATTCTTCATATAGAATAACCACTGGGAGAAAAGAAAAGCTTTATAATAGGCCTCACTTGAAGCCTTTGCTTAAAGTAATATAATATCTATCATCTACTCACCTTAGAATCACTGCCTCAAGTAGAATTTTTTCTAAAATAAACCTAAATTTTTTGCGATCTCTTTTAGGACACAAAGTTTGAACAGCATCACTTTTATTGAGAGTACCGAAACCAACAACTATTGAATATGAATTTTTTTGAGGGGGCAATTATGTCAGTCCAAAAGGTCCACGAAACCGGTCGCCAATCGTTCGGCCATCAAATGTGCAGCCGCCTGTCTTTGCAAAACCCTTGCCACCTCTGCCCGCTGAAGAAGCAAACATTGCGCTGTCACCAATATCCGGAGGATACGGTACTTCCTTCTACCCGCAGAATTGGCCAACTGCGATCAGTGGGGGTTACCTACCAATCGATCAATACAACCCGACAATGGCCAGCTATTTTGTACCCGTTTCTTCACAAATTCTGCTCAACGGGTACTTAATAGTAATCCTACCAGAGCAGTGCTGCTTTTCACAACCTCGTAAGTGATACGGTAGTTGCTTGACTTACGATTCAATGTTATTGAACAGTGCTAATTCAAGTGATGGTCAATGATCGAAGGAATAAATATTGCACAGAAATCATTTTCAAAAAGACGATTTCATTTTCTTTCGACAAGTTAATCATATTGAGATGAAGAAAAGTTTCTAGCAGAAGTATTAGAGATAAGCTCGAAAAAAGTAGATTTGTTGCTCCACATATAGGATGTGTTTACTATTTGCACTACAAACAATTATTCAGCAAAACACTATGTTGCCTAAGAAGATGGTTGTTTTGCATAAGGAATGCTGATTCGCCACTTCTTTCCACTTTTCTCTTGTGTAAATTTGTTTTTACCCAATTGCGTGCGTGATGAAGCGTATTTTCCACCCGATAAGAAATATACAAATCCTCTCACCATAACAGTCCTCAAATTTTTTGTTGTTCTTTCCTATTGCACCTTCCCCTTCTCTCCTCTTACCCGAAGACTGCTTGAATTTCCCATAGCAGAACAAAACTTGCATTACTAAAATTAATAAAAAAGCCTTTTCAACTTTTTTAGCTGCATATTTTTTGTGCATAAAAGTTCCAAATTTCCAACAAGAATAGCACACCAATAAGTTAAAAAAATGGAATCAACTGCAGTCAAAATTAACATAAAAACGATCCGCCTTCTTTTAGCGTCTTGTGACCTTCTGATCACATCAGCACTATGCTGTCCAGCATTATTGCCGTCATGTTGTCCAACAGTTAGTCAACTTCTTTATTTCTCATTATTATGGTAAAATTGCTCTTAAAGTGCTCAGATGAAGCTCTTAATTGACCGATCGACGTTTTGTTCAATTGTGTTGTTGGCCTATCCTTCGATTTATGAATCGATGTTACTTTATAGCAAAACCGAGATGACCGAATTTCATACGCCCAGTTCAGATATATCTGAAGCCTACAGTTGTATGAATTATGTTTGGAAAGGAATCAGGAGCAGCGTACTAACGTTTAACAATCTGTCTTCGCAACGATAGAACGGATAACAATGAGTTTATAGCAGAACAAAACTATCCTCAGCCAAAGAAATTCATTTTTAACTTCTGCGCGATCGGTAGCGAAAAAATTTTCCTACGTATTTTCAGGCGTTTATAAGAGCGAATGATATTGTCATCATTTATTCCATAATGATAAAATCGAAGCAACAAGTTCTACTTCACGGGGAATGTGGAGAATAGTAGCGAAACGGTGAAGCACGTTTCTTGTGCCAAAGATTATAACTAAATTCTATAGCCGTGGGCTATGTGATTTCCTAGTTGGAAACTTCAAACGAACGCGCCGACAAATAGATAGACAGGCACATGGATGCGTATACTCACACTCACATGTACTTGCGGAAATAGCGGAAATACATTATATTCTCCATATTGCACGCATGCTTTAAACGTTTACAAGGGCGCAATAAAAGAGTAATTTCAACAATGAACCGATAAGCCCAAATGAGTTCCAAGCTTTCCTTCAGATGGAAAATTCGAACAGTTAGTTCCTTTCAATGCAAACTTCGAAAGATGGCCGGCGATTGCGAGAACTTCTCAATGCAAAAGTCAAAGCTGGTGCATCACACACCTTATTGGTCGGGTGAAGAGCGATGTTTTTTGTGATCTGCGAGGAATGCAACATGCATATAATTTTCCTCCTTTTGCCGTCACCTTTATGTTTACATGATGACTTCAATTTTGAACACTTTTGAGTTTCACATTGAGCGTTATCAAATTTTCAAAGTACCAATCCTCCTTTGTTGGATAGAAAGTGGTGCATAAGCTGTTTTTCTTTTAATTAATGTCATACAATAGTGAAAGCGTAATCGCACATAAACTTCGCAAAAAACGCATAAAATGCGAGGTAATGTGTCTGTCTGTATGTCTGTCTGCCTTCATATCCCTCTCTGTTTGGTCATTCCAATTGGGAAACTATTACAGTTATGCAATTTGGTGGGCATAATATATACTAGAGGGCAACGTCTTACGACTACTCTACGTTGATCCATCGAATGTAAAAGAAGCCATGGATATTTCAATTAAAAAGGGGTGCATACAACTCACACCGCTCAGTTTTTCATTTTTTTTTCCTGTCAGGCCGCGAAAAAAAGAAGCGAGTCTTCCCATCGACGATCTGTGCGAGCGATTGGATTAGGGTATTACTCTGTACACAGCTGTGTGAAAATAGTTTATGAGGTGGACCAGCCTCTTTGACTTTCTTCTCCACTAATTTTCTCCGCGCTACAACAAGGAGAAATGAACTTTGAAACATCGAAAATTAAAAAAAAAAGAAAACTGTTCAGCCATACAATGAAACTACTTTTGAGGGTTCTCTTGCTTGTGCAGCTCGAAGGAAACGCGAAGTCAACGCCCGTGATACGAAGGTTGGTCTTTAATTAATTAGCTGAAAACGTTGAAGAGATCGATATTTCGCACTTCGTATACTGAATGCATTAAATGCCTCTAACACGTAGAAAATTTGCATAAATTATTTATGGCAGTGAGCTGCAAATCAGCATGCAGATTCAATGTCGACAAGTATGAAACGTCGACGAGAAATTTTTCCATGTAGAAAAATTTGAATAATTCTTCCAAAAACGCAAATATGTCATATCAGCCATATAAACCATCATTCAGCACTACGGAGAATAAATTTTCAAAAACAAGATGAATTCAGAATTGCTGATTGCCGCACATTTCACTCATTTTATAATTAATCTATCATATTGCAGGGAACTTTTTGTTTGCTCTCGTAGAAAATAATTCATAACAGTCCAATTTTAGTTTTAATGAATTATTTCTCTCATTCACAGTTGCAGTTGAAAAGTACTAATGATTTTCAACATTTGTATGTTCGTAGAGCATATATCAAAATCTGTTATTGAGAGCTCAATAAATTCCGCTGTTTTTTGGGTTCAATAAATCCAAACTCTTTCGTTTTTTCTTGCCAAACTAGAGAAGCTCTTATTTTCATATATATATATATATATATATATATATAATGTTTTTTCAAGAGCGCAAAATTCTGGTTTTCATAATAAGCTGAAATTGCTTTCCCACCTATTCCAGCAAATGCCGTTGACTTTAAGGACACAGATATTCCAAGTAGCATCGAATACTTGGACAAGTTGTCCGTTCCTCAGTACTGCTCTGGTTGTCTAGAATGCTCAACTTCTCAAAAAAGCTTAATGTCAAGCATAGTCCCTAATTCACTTTCTAATATGTCTCCTTTTCTAAAGCGAAAAGGAAACGAAGACAGGTTAGTTAGAGAACGTCTGAGTATAATTACTCATGTTTTCGCTATCATGAATCAACGTTGCTCTTTTACCTCTAGTTGAGCAAAAAGTGGTGTTTTGGAAAATCTTTGCAAACATGCAAGTCTTGCGTGGTTTTATCTGCAAACATTTGGATTTACGCGCAAGATTCCTGTTAGAAATAAAGGAGTTGATAAATCACTGTTATTCATTTAAATTCTCAGAGAAAGTGTATTGCTATTCCATAGATGATTTTCTGAGAAGAGTATATAGATATGCTTGAGGAAATAACAGAAGATAAATTTGGAAATCGTTTTGTGCACTTCGGGGTAATGCTAAAGTCAGAATTGAGGTTTAAACGCAACAAAAATTTTTCGTGTGTTTAAAATTTAATTTTATACCGGTTAGATCATAAGGACGATTCTAAATAGAAGTTTTATATGAGCGGATAGATTAATGTGAATAATACGATCATTCCGCATATTTTAATATTTTTTAATAACTAATTGATCAAGTAAGCGGAATAAAAAGGCACTTATGATGTGCTGGCATCGTTTCTCATACTTCAAATTTTGTTAGAATAACGCTTTTTCTGGCTTCTTTCGAATAATTTATCAGCGAACACAATCCATTTTCTTTAAGCACATCACTGTGAAACATTTAAGCATTTATGAATGCCCCTCATATGTCTGTGTGTGCATTTATCACTTTGCATGTCTGTTTATAAAGGTGCAAAAGCTAGCTGGTGAAGGTAAACTTTTGTGTCGAAAAAAAGCATTTTTATATTCAGTGAGAATTTACCCCGGTCGGGAGATGGTTTTTTTATCGACTCAACCATTAGACGATCCAATAAGTGTGTTTCCATCATCGTCAAGATGCCTCACTATTATCAAATTTTATATTGCAGTATTATTAAGCATTATTGCTTTAAAGCAAGACTATATAGATATTTCAGCGTTAGGGTCGAGTAATCGTAATTTGCAACAACCAATCAATACTATGATATCATTGTGACGATTTGAAAGCGGCTCATGTCATAAGATTGCAATTTCTAAAATTGCTAAATTTTTTGGAAAATATCTTGAAAAATCATAACTGTAAGAACTGAAGCTTAGGCACACGAGGGATACGGCTCGTCATCGGCGTGCAATCCGAATTGCTGCGACTTCTCGAAATGCCACGCAATCAACGAACTTCAGCATGAAATTCCTTCAAAATGAAGCAGTGCTCAGTTTCCAACGCGGCATACTTTAAAGCTTTCAATCTTTCGAAAGCACCTCTCGTCGTTCGAACGGCTTCTAAGACAAGAAAGATGATCTTATCTGTCTCATTTTATCATCTCACAATCTGCTCTTCCAATCTCATTCTCAATGGATGCGCTATTCGCTTCCTCTGTTTAATTCTTCACCTTACGCCAACACATGGCAGCCATATCGCTTTTTGCTTACCACACGTCTAACTAGATGTCTTAAACGTCTCGACTTCAGTGCTAAGTGGTCGTTTTGCTAGTATCGTTCAACAAAATTAAACCAACTCGTCATAAAGGAATCTTCAGTCTTAATGCTTTCAGAAAGAACGCTCACAACTGAAATGGTCCACTTTATTACGAATCACGTTTTTAAGTAATCTGTACATAGACACAGCTGAATGGCACAGTGTATAATCCAACATCGAACGGCATTATCAATGGAGAACATTTATTAAGCACGTCCTATATTTCTTTCGCTTTCGCGCCCTCCGCCCCTCTGTTCCGCACTACTCCAGCTTGGAAATTTCACTACTCCCATAGTCACTTCGTGCGTCATCTCCAAAGCAAATCGCCCATCCATCAGCAACCAGATGCACCTATACCAGGCAAAGCATGTCACTGGGTCCGGCACAAATGCATTTTTTTGGTGTCAGCGGCGGCTACTACATCTAACAAGATCTATTCAAAACGCAATGATACGCCAAAACCGTAACTTTTCATAATTGCTAGGTTCCTAAATTACAGATCAAAAGAAAGGATTTCTCGATCGAACATGCAGTCACAACTGCGAAGCAACCAAAATGGCACACATTTTACATAGCTGAAAGACATCTTCAACAGCTAAAACAGTGTCAAAATCAGTTCTTACGTGTGAACAGAACGTTAAATTGCACACAGAATCGATCAAATCACTGAAATTGAAAGACAGCAGAATATATAGCAATTGAAAAATAAAAATAAGGAACCGAAAATACACCAAATCAGTCAACTGTTCAAACATAGCAAATAAGACAGGAGGATCTGCGTAAGCATACTGTTGTCTAACCAAATATTTACAGATTTAAAAAAATCACAACATGGACAACAACAATCTCGTATAAAATTATAACACAGAATTTAAAACGTAACACAGACTTCATACTACAACAGAACTTTCATCAGATAGCATAAAACAAAAAAATGAACCAGGTAAACAAGCCAACAATGCAATTCTTTCAACAGACTCATTACAACAGGCAACAGAATAGCCAACTCTGTGGTAAACAAATTTCAACAAAAACACTTCAAAAGAACAATATAAAGCAACAGTTGTTTTCAGCTACCACAGGAAACTTAAATATTCACAATCTCAAAAATTTACAAGGACACTGCGAACGACGAGATTACTCAACAGTTTTAACTCTAACGAACGTGTCGAACATGAAATCTCGAAAATAGTTCGAGCAGTCAAAGTGCGTCATGTTTCACCTCACTCTCCGGCCTTGCCAGCCGCTGCGTCATCGGATCACACGCTGTGCCCAATACCTGAGAGAACAAAATATCCGTTTCTTTGTTTTTTATGCAAATATGCAACAACTTTTGAACAAAAAAAAAGACGCTGGGCTGTATATATACTAAGCAAACGGCTCATCTAGCAATGTAAACGATGGGCACTGATTCGTAAGGGTTCGTTAATGGCACTAATCAATAAACGGCTTAAACCTCCTCAGAAATTAACATACTGATTTTTAGCTCATCCGATAACGAAAAGGGATGGATGTGGTAGGGATCGACTATGACATTTAAAAAAAAAGGAAATGAGACCTGACAATATTTTTCAAATAAGTCCGTAACGTTTAGAGCTCCAGACAATGCTTTGCAAGCCTCAACACAGCCTGCTTTAAGATGGCATGGACTTCAAATCAGAACTGCTGAAATTAACCCGTCCTGTGGATTGTAACCACATGAGGAAGTCTATGTTTCGGGGCTTAGTGGATTTCTGCATTACCAATAACGTAGCTGCACAACAAGCGCAGAATCGATGTAGAATCAAGGGCGAAATGGGTAAAAAAATGTTTTGGAAATAAACCCCACGTGTGGGCAAACGAGCCAATTTTGAGTCAAGTTCCATCAAGACAATATAATATAACATATGCTTCAATCCTTGCAAGTGCAACAAATATTGGGCTCTATTGTCGAACATTCATTCCCCCACGATAGCGATGCATACGAGAGCAACGAATCACTGCCAAACACTTCTGCTCTTTGCAGATGTAACAGGTACTTTGTTAGCTAGCCGTGGCAAATTGGCACTGATCACCACTCCTGGATAAGGGACATTAGCAATACAGCAGCCAGCTTTGCAATGCTGGGCGATATGCAGTGCAATTCACTGCCGCACAAGAAGGCCGTCTGGAACCGAATGGAAGAGCGTCAGAAAAGCTTGCGCGCTTGACAGTCGCAATGAATTAATCTGAACGACAGCAAATCACAGAATCAAAGTGAAGGAAAGAAGAAGGGAAGAGAGCAACACCCTCATAAATCATCCTTGGTGTGAATGATAAATTATACCCCACGTGAGGAACTTGAATTTTCAGAAATCCCCGCGGGGAGGGGGAAGTTTCGGAGAGCGGGGGTCCTTGCAAGTGGGGAGGGTTGGAAAATGCCCGGTTCTGTTACGAGATTTCTCGCATCGTTCATGCTATTGTGCTACATCGTTTTCATGGGAACCTGCAACATGAACAATTTCCGAAATATCTTGACTTATCCTTGGAAACTCGTTTGATATATGAATCGGTTGAAGCCCCAAATGCATATTTTTGCCAAACACAGTTGTATGCTTTATCAATGCAAGTGGTAGCAAAATTTTAGGAACTACTTTAGAGAAAGAGTATTAACTTTGTGGCTAAGTGAGAAGGGACTGTGATAACGTTATGTTGTGTTGGAATAAGGAAGTGCAAGGAAGGCCATTTTCCTGTTCCAAAAGTAATAGGAGATGAGATAAGGAGCACTGTGCCTTCCCATTCATATATGTGGTAGCAGTGAAGTTGTTAGGATTAGTGCGCTTTAGTTGTCGGCAGATCATTCGTTCTTATTTTAGTATTCTTTTTTAATGACTGATCTGGGATTTTGGTGAATGGATGACGGTGTGAGCATGTGCCCACAACCGCGACATCTTTATATGGAAATGAATTTGCTTAATCTCTGCCGTGAAATGTTAAGGATTTTAACGAAACCGAACGCGCTTAATGGAGAATGGAGACGAGATGGAGAACTTTTTTCAGCTTGCGACCGCAGAATTCGCGCTTTTAACATCCATAAATGACGAAAACCACCGAGGCACCTGACGGAAGCCTCGTGGACAGAGGATTAGTTGCAGCAAATCCTCGCGGGGCCGGAGGATCCTTCGATTACGGGCCTCCGCGGTCCCAAATTTATGATTCCTCTTAATGCGGGGCTCCTGCGGAGAGGGAGGTGGCGATGAACACCGAACATTACTTCAGCGACGCTATTGGTTAAGCATACCTGGTTCAACGTGCCGACCAACTTTTTCCCTGAGGAAAGGTGGATAATGCTATCCTTGGCACGGATAATCCTACCGGCGAGCCGTTCAAACCATTCTGACAAACCGTCGCGCTTCCTCTCATTGACAGCAATTGAAACGTCGAGCATCGTTTGAACAACGTAATTGCCATATCCATCCATCATCAGCACATCTAGCGCATCCCTACCATGCCTACAAGATAGACCCATCGTTCCTCAAGTACCATTAACTGTTTATGATCTACTACGGGCGTGCTACCGAATAACCACTATGCCAGCCTCATTTAATGGAAGACGAAAGTGTTTCAGAATTGATGGAAAATATGATACTGGGCAAGTACGAATGAAAACGCAATAAGCACAAACGATCCTTTCACTGGGAGATGTTATGAGATTTTTTCCGGTAAAAACCTCTAACTCGGAAGAAGCTCACCAGCCTTTCACACACACCTCCTACAGTTTCAAACTGACTATGTGAGGAAGCAACTCGTTGAACACTCGACGGTGGGTCTAGGCGATAAGCTATCGGCCATTGCTTGGCCTCTGCACAACATGAACGACATTAGATAAGTGACAAGAAATGAGCACTTACGCATCGAAGTAGTACCCGTCAAATATTTCTCGCATAATCAACCGCAGACTTTTTGGTGATGCGTTACGAAGTACAGCTTGGATGACATGCGATCCATGTTTTGTCTGCGAAAGCACCAAAACGTTTCGACTGCAAATATTCAAGAATTCTTTAAATCAGCATCTTCTAGGCGTCAGTTTATAAAAAAGCAGCCCGTTCGTGAATGCTGCGTTCAACTCAGGTCACATACAGAATTGCTATGCCCAATAGAGATAATAAAAGTAAAATTCACCCGTCCATGGAAACATCTGATGATATTAGATTAGATGCTCAAGCAGCATTCCAGCTTATGTGCACATTTCACTGTATGCTGAACCAGTTTTATCGAGATTCCATATTTTCATTCTTCACATCTGTCTCACACTTAAACCATTGCATAGCTTTTAAATTAGACGCAAAATGTAGCATAAATAACTATGAAGCTATAATCCATACAAAATGCAAACTTTTCTTTCTTGTAAAGATCGAAATAATATAGTCGAAACATTATAGAAAAAAACTGAGATGAGCAGAACAAAGCAATCACTATCCACTGGCAGAAAAACTTCACAAATAATATGGAAATGTTTTTCCTCTTCAGCCGCAACTTGTCCTAAAAGCGAAAACACCGAGAAAATCGGGATATGTTCGCTTGGAATGGCATTCACAATTACTTGAGAGTGAAACTACGACTCACGACATTCTTGATTGCTCTGGCAGTATAGTATTCCGATATAGCTCCATTCCTATAGAGCAGTACGTCCTATTCAATGTCTTTAAAGTTTGACGAGATCAAAACAATCTCTACACGCCGACGCCCTTCCCTCCTCATCTAATCAGTGTGACCACCATGAGCAAACTCATTCTATCAGATGTTAACTACTGAAAAAATCTCCTTCCTTAAAATTTTGAGGTTGCGTTCATTTTCGTCATTAATCGAGGAAGGCTGGTTGAGGGGGGAGAAGACGACGCAAAGAAATAAAGAAAGCTTCAACCCAAAAGGTTACAATTTGATGTAGAAAGCGCCTTCAGCACAAAAACTTCACGGAGAAGTGGACTCACTCGTCTCTCTCCAGTCACGTCGGCTAGAGGGCGGACGTATTCTACATGTAAGCTACCGAAGAAGCTTCTATCCACCGGCAAACGTAATAAACAACAATTTGCAACGAATATTCGTAATCAAGCTGAAGACTGGTCGGCGAATGGATGTTGCCTACTGATATAAGTTACATTGCCACTTAGAAACAAAAGCTTCACCACCATAAATTTTGAAACAATACAAAAGCAACACAAATAAAAACCTGATGATGTCAGCGATGATCGCATCCGCATATTCGGCGAACTGCTTGTACGCGAGAATCTTTTGAACAACGAAATTGCCGTATTCGTCGGCCACAAAATTCAGGCAGCATGCGTCTACAATCGCCTTCAACAGCTTATTCAAACAGTCATCGGCTATGCTCGAACGATTTTCCTTTGCACCGCCAAACAACACCTTAACAATTATAAAATCACCAATTACGATTGCTGATGTTCGTTTGCCTATCTCGCCGCCGATTTAAACATTTAATTAGCGTTCGCATCATCGCTCACTCATCCACTCAACAACAAAAAATCTTGCGTAATCAATTAGGTTCACGACTGCAATACACGCATTCACATTTTTCTTCAAGTCCAACGATTACGAATCTCCATTGGATGAAGACAATCAGGAAATCACAATCGTGAGGTACGAAAGAACAATAGCACCTAGACTAGAAATGATTGGCACGAGTTAGGTAGCGAATAGATACGTTTGCCATCAACCCTCACAAAAACTGTACTTTATGGAATGAAGTACAGCCAACTTTCGTCAATATAGGAACGAAGTTCTGATGCTTCAATTGGACACAATTATGAACTTCCTTTACATAAGGTCAAAAGGTTCGAAAATCTAGCAATTTAATGCTCAACTGAGGTAACCTTTCTTCTTCACTAATTTACAGCATCCCCACAAATTAACAGTGATTAAAATGCTGACGACATTCTCCTACGAAAACTGCATTGCCATGACGGTTTTTTCATCAACCAAGAGCAAAAACTACGATTGATTGATATCAGCTCTTCCGTTAAAAAATTTTCGAAGGATAACTGAATGAAATATTCAAATGAACTCAAATTTTATAAGCGTGAGAACTCTAAACAAAGCTCCGAAAAAGCCCACCAATGATATGACATGGCATGAGCTTCGGCTAAAGTTCACACCGTGCTGGAACGCTGGGGCGTTCTCTTCTTCTGGCTATTCTGGATTAAAGTGCACTGTTTTAAGAAATGACAATTTCAGAGAAGAATGTTGATAAGAGCTAAAGGAAAAAACAAATTCGATACGTTTAAAAAGCGGGAAAGATAACCTGGATAGCGGATTCCAAAACTCGACATCCATACTTGCTGCACGCAACATCGGCTATCACCACCGGCGAAGAAACGATTTCATCGATGATGAAACCGTAGTGCAGCGGGCGCATACGGGAAAATATCACCTATAGACAACAAAAGCAAAGTGATGTAAAGACAAAAGCAAAAGCACAATAAACTCTGGCGTTTCGTTGTTTGATATTTAAACAAAGGAAAAATACCCTGCAAACGAAAGCCTTATTAGAATATCGTCTTTCCAACTATAGCGCGGATCATGAATTGAGGTCTTACATGATGCCACAATGCTCTTAATGGAGAGAAAATAACAGATATCTGGTAAGAAGCGACTTCATTCGAATATAATAAATTTCAGATTGAAAAATCAGTGCTGCACCTCCAGGACATGACTTCCATAGCTGTTTGTAGCAAGGTAGTGACCACAGCCCCGCAATTCCGCCAGCAGAGTGCTACAGATCGGGAGACCGAGCTTCCAGAATGCGGACTGCACAACCCTCGAGGTGAAGCGACTCGAGGCGAATTCCACCATGTGCCCACGCAGAGTATTCGCTATCAGCTGCTGTTCTGGTGCGTTCGCATTTGCTACCAGTAACTGCAGCAAAAGTTCATTTTACAATAATGTTGCCCTGAGAATTGGAACAAACTCATTTAACAACACCTTTCTTCTAAAAGACTTTCTATGTCAGACTCACTCATGTCATTACACTAATTTACAAACAATGAAAGTTCATAGACAGACATAAAGCTTGCAATTATATGCTAGTTTCTAAGCAACAACCAAAGAACTCGTTCATTAGCATCGAATCAAAGATCAACGAATATACTGCAGTAGCCTCTTCTTTACAAGACACCATGAAACAGCAATGTCAGGAGGAAGAGATCAAGGTGTTGGAAATCGCGGCGAGGTGAAGGATCAGACAGCGTGCTGAATACGTGGAGATTTTCCTCAGATGATTCACTATTTCTTGACGACTAAACATCCTTTATCCAGTAAGGTGACTCTACGTGAAGATATAGGGAGAAGGAGATTTTCGAAGACATGCATGCTTGCCAGGAAATATCCATAAAATGCACGACATCATAGAACTGAATTCGTATTCCAAAATATCAGATCTCAATGAAGTTGTTATGCATATGCATAATCGGCTTCGATGAGCCATTTCCTTCTTGAATGTACGAATAAATTCGAAAAAAAAAATTGTTTTCAAAGATTAAAAAAAGTTGGCGGGTCTTAGTTGGATGAAACAGTGTTGAACAAGTTGGATGAAGAAAAACAGTGTTGAACAAGCATTACCATCTAACACTTTATTGAGTGTGTTGCTATTATAGATGCCATATTGCCCGAGTGTTGACTGAATATCATGCAAGTCTTCCTTTATGACAAACGGTGCAATTTTTATATAAAATCAACGCAAACAATGCAAGTATTATTGAACCCGAAATGCCACCTGTTGCAATGCCACGATAATTCAGCGATAGTGCAAATCACCCAAACACATGCACAATACAACAATCTGGCCATGGATGTGCAAAAGGACGGGATAGTTGTACTATTCGTCGGAAGTGAAATCGACTAATCGTTGAGCTAATTTACACTCACATGATTGTGTGTCAGTGATCAAGCTGTTTTAGCTGGCCCACTTGAAAACACCTTGAACTACACATCGAACTGTCTAAATAACTAAACACCTCAACTAAGGTCGCACAGGAGTTCTTATGAATCGCTATTAAAAACACTCAGATCCCTGCTGATTCATCTCCGAAACGCAATATTGTGCAGCTGTCATTTGACTAATGTTGCTAAGGAATTTGACAATGGAAAATACCTCGACGATATGATGTCCATAGCAATTGTTGCTGACAATGGTGAAGATTCTTTGCGAGAAAATACTCTCATAAAGACAACGACGGAAATGACCATTTCGACGCGACAGTAAGTTCATTATATAGCTGCAAATATAAATAGAGGTCACAATAGCGAAACAAACTTGCAAGAAGAAGTCGAAATGTAAATTTATTCCGAATGACCACTCTGCTATATTAAAATGCTGTAAAAACTGCCGCATCAAAGGAAGTTTATAATGCTTGTTTCATTCTACTCAAAAAAAAACTCATATAAGCTTAACTGTAAGAATGCCAAGTTGCTAAAATGAAAAAGGATATCACAAACACTCTGCGGATCAGCGAACACAAAAAAGACCTGAAACCGAACTCGTTCATCACCATATCGCCAATCACCTCCGATAATTCCTCCAAATCCTTCACCGATATGGACACCGATTGTATACCTTTAGTCGCTTCAGGCACATACCTTAAATGAAAAGGCTCACTCTCCAAAAAACAAAAACACGCATTAGACGAAAGGCTTTGCGACTATTTTTCGCTTCCTTTCCGGAAGTAAACGCGTTATCGGTGTTTTCTACACTCTATGAACGTTAAAATTTTGGTTCCTGTTTTTCCATCTTTCTGTACAAAAATCTTCTGGGCACATTGACTTGCGGAACTACCTGTATTGTAAGTGGCTATAAGACTGCAGCTGTAAAGTAAGTGGACGGATCTAGGTCATTTCGTCAATTCTCTAATTGACTTTTCTACAAAATAAATTGCGCTACCGCAAACACTGCTTCCTCCTCGAGTGTCGGCAAGATACAAAGCTAGCATAAGATTGAGAAGGTGACGCCGATAAAACATTCTAAAGTTTTGAAGTTCAGCAAATGGGTGCAAAAAATTCAGATGTAAAGCAAGCAAAAACAAAATTTTTCGCACATTGCTGACGCCCTTCCAACATCTCAATTAACACAAGCACCTTCCGATACCATACAGCCAATGAAATGAGCCAAAAACCTTGAGCAGCCTTCAAAAATTATTGAGTTTTATGATCTATTGCACGCATCTCGTGAAAATGATGACGGCAGTGGATTATTTCAGAAACTTTTTGATATTTTAGGCAACCGCAAATTGCGAATAGCTTGTGTTGCATCCTTCATTATGTCATTCATACAATGCCAAAGGTATATAGCTTAATGTTCTCGGCAAACGCATTTCCAATGCGCTACTCACTTCTCGTACAACGACTATAAACCTAAGCAAGTTTTCGAAGAATGTTCTCCTTTTTGAATTCCTATGTTCATACCTTCGGGAGAGCATTTTTCCGCTTAGCTCAAAGGGTCCGTAAACTGATTCTCAGGATTTATAGTTTGTATTTCTTAATTAGGCCATCTTGTGTCGGAGACATTAAAGTCCCGGACGTTCTGAGTAGAACCACTCCCAAAATCCAGCCACCCTCTGTATTTCATAAGTTTCAGCTTTAAGGTAACCTGTATAAGCCATTTATTGAAAATAGTATAAACTGGAAGCATCATTCAGCTAACGCAAAAAATGGCTTCTTTACGCACTTGTTGAGCAACAGGTGCCACGTTGGCTTTTTAAGATCCCATGCGTGCACTTAGATGGAGTGGGATCTAATAACAAACCACACACTTTATTTCTCAATCGGCAATTGCCACCTTGATAATGAACAAAAAGAACTAATATTTCAGCACAGCTCTCACGCTGTCGCTCCCATCTGCACGCACCCTGTGTTGGACTCCCTCCTCACATCATTCCAGCTCCCCTCCCTCATCTCCCACACCTTTCTTTTACCCTACTACGCAACGCTTTTCGCAGTGGTGAACAAGTCCCCTTCCTAAATTCCGCTCTTATGCGGACCCTCCTCCCCCCCACAGGTTTGGACTTTTCCAATACAGAAAACAAAAAGACAGCACTCTCTTCCGGTCGTTGGCTAGCTGTTGGATATGGCGGTGTTAATTCTCGAAATTTTCTGTACCATAATAGATTCAAATGGCCGTGTCTGATTTGTTGGAACTCTCACAGATAAATCTGTCGAACTAATACGAACGATGTGTTACGGTGATTTGAAAATTCAATCCTCTTTACCTATGATCCAGTCGATATGGAGACGATGAGGGGACAGAGATTGGAAGATTGAGGAAGAGATGACGGAGGAGAAGTTCAAAAATAAACATTAGAGGACAGGATAGGCCAATTTCTTTTCTGCGTAGTACGTAAATTGCTCAAAATATTCAGCTGCATTTCGTTGATGAAAGATGCGTCAGCTGTCACATAATGCATGAATTATAACGACGCTTTAATTGATCTAAATTATCAAACGCCAAAGTTAATATCTTTACCTAGATATAGGTGGAACATTTTCTTTATTTTCCGTCCAGTAATTAGGCTGAAGAGATGCATCACCCGAAGGAACCTGCAATCATCACGGAAATAGATCGAACTCATACAAACATGCCACTATTTTTATACATTTCCAGCAATCTTTTGATGCATCAATTATAACCAATCTACAAGACAAGGGAAAACTTTTAAGGGATTCCTACCGACAGCAGTTTCTGCTTGCCTTATCGCCTCAAAAGGTGGTCACCACAGCCACACCCGACATCTGCAGCTTGGATACCGCCTCAATGTGTACCCTTACACTGTCTATGTATTACTGCCATCGACTCTTACACTGCAACAGTGGATCGTTTCAAAAACACTAACCTAACTGAGAAAACTTGATGAATGTGCATCCAAAATATGCTGAACTAACAAACTTCATATGTGTTCTACGCTAGCGTCCATGGAATAGATTTCATCATTTGCGCATACGAAACTTCAAGTCACTAGCAACTGAATAAACCAATAGCAATTAAATATGGTGTAATGATATAGGAAGATGAATTAATGTACTCGATAAATTCAATTTTATTTAAAGCATTACTAATGGTCGGTGATCGATAGCTTGCTTTCCCCCTTGCTTGTATTATCCTCTTGATACCAGTGTGCTGAGATGTTGCTCACCACTGAGATGAAAGTGGACAATATTGAATCAGCTTTCATGAGCAACACAACCAATACCCATCACTCCATACAAAATCTAGTAGTTTTGAATTTTTCAACAAAACAATTGAAGGGCTGCAACATCCGTTAGATCCGTGCAAGAATCACGGATGTAACGGATCAGTCTCCAACCGCAATATAAAATATTCTAGCAAGCCAATAAAAACCACTCACAGATGTTAGAATTTTTATGGTTGAGGATTCAGAGACGATGTTGTTCTTGGCGAATGCAGGAACTGAAAAACCAATCGAATTGTCATAAAATTTCGCAGATGATAACTGATATAAGCACATAAGTAGTCCGTAGAAATACCATAAGAAGATTCTGCCCTTTGATTATAAACCTCCCTGACAACGTCGAGGGTTCAGGATAACTGTAATCGGGGATAAAAAGTAGATCCAGGATAACCACATGGAAAACTTCTAGGCATAAAGAGAAGTTGGATTAAAACACTCAAACAGTGCAAGTAATGAAAAGTCATTCTAGCTTTCAAAGAATTAGGCACGGAACCATATACGTGTTGGCACCCCTAGCAGGGAAAGGGTAAATGCCTACTTCTCCTCTCCCTTCCCCCCCCCCCCCCCACCCCCACCCCCTTTCACAGCTTCTTATCCTTATCTGACCCTCTGAAAAAATGGCCATGATTTACGTACACAAAGGATGAGTAAAACAGTTGGGCGAGTTTGCATAATGTCTGAATAGAACGATCTGCCTTCACCACGGTGATACTTCCGTATAAGTTTGACTATAACGCTTCCTCTTCTCTTGCGGATTTTTATCATTTTATCAGTAAGGCTATAGACTTGCCACCTTCAATTTGATGATCAAACAGCAACTCATTTAGACTACGAATATTGGTCAAAATTCTTTGCAAGAAGTCAATTGTGAGTGAATGTGTGGTCGAAATGCCACTCAAATAGATATCAAAAGCATTACAAAACAGCACAAATTTTCTCCACCCTGCCGATGGCTTATTACGCAACATTCTGCCTTATCATGGTGGGGAGATGGTAGCGGATAGCGATGGGACAGAGAGAAGGGAAGCATTACTTCAATTAGCTGTAAGTGTGCTTTCAAGAGGAGTGAAGAGAGGCGACACTACACCTGTCAGCAAGGTAAGTACAGTCGTTGTTACCAAGTCCATAGGAAAATGCTCTATTTCAGCGTGGTCTTGTTCATAAAGGATCAAAAAACCTGATGAAGAAACAACCCACCAGAATGAGGAACTGAATGAAGTCGAGTATTCTGACGGTTACACACCTTCAACACGTGCATACTGAACTTAGTACTGATGGAACTGCTGAAAATGCGATCCCTAATAAAGAGTACATTTCATAGAGATAAAACTGAGCTGCACAAACAAACAACAGAAAATACCTCAAATATGAGGTTGCTCAAAATAGTATTGATAGTGGAACTTAAATACTACTGGTAGTGGAATAGATATCAACAATATTACAAAATAGCACAAATTTTCTTCACCTTGCCGATGCTTATTGCGCAACATTCCACCATAAACAAATAGCACAAAAATGGCACATGGTAGCACAGGGTAGCACAAAAAATAACGGTAAAGATGGCCGCCGATGGGATTTTCGCGCTAAAATCATCAAGTGTTATTACAACATTTACCGTATTAAATCCGGTGGATTTTTAGGCTCATGCAGAATCATATGGAATCAGGTGATCACCGAGGTGGAAAATTCGTTTTTTTGAGAATTTGGTCCTATATTTCGATTGTTTGTTTTAGAATGATTTATGTCGGTTAGATAGCCACGAACTGTCTTGTGGAGTATGCGCAATATTCTCATCCAGGTTTGCATATATTTGTGCATTCTCACAACAAACTCATTTCCGCTCTCGTTGCATTCCGATCCTCGATGAAGTTTGTAAAGCAATGAAATTCATAGCATTCGTGCAATTTTGAGAGGGTTACGAGTGGAAGCAGAGTGCAAGTGAGGGCTGCTGTTGCGCTTATATTGGCCATAACCACAGGAGTGAATGTGGACTGATGCCTGGAACTCACTCCAATTATCTTTGGTGAACAAACCCTGAGGCCATGTTTTTTGTAGTTCAGCGTATGCGTTTCTTCACTGAAAAATGAAGGTTTTCTTTTTGTCACTGATCGGTTGACGGTGGTCTGTGTCGATTTTGATGGTGACAATTCTCCGGCAATCTCCAGTAGAAAATCTTTAAGGGAAGTACCGAGTGGAAGGATGTGGCTGGGGCGGGGGGAGAAGGGGCTGGTACGATATGCAGTTTGCATTTCAACCCTGCAGGCACAAAAAACCAGCAAAGTTTGGCAGAATTGAGGCGATATGCGATGAAATTTATATTGCCCTCAATAATGTTATAAATAAATAACGAAAAATAAAAACACAGAAAATTGCGTGCTCAATTGTTGAAACATCCAAGCGTTCATACAAAGAATATTTGTTTCATGCGTCGATCGATATGAAATAAAGATGTAACGGAAATCCCCAATTCTCTTCCCACTTTTAAATGTATATAAAAACCTCCTTGAAGTTGATGAATGGATGTCGCAAATATTATAGGACGTCACCATATGGTGTTGTTACAACGATCAAATTTTGTTACTTCATGTTCACTGGTTCATGTCCGACAAAGAGACCAACATACAGACAGACACACACACAGACACAGACACAGCACTGCCAGTAACGTGCTTTATAAAGCAACTCTGCAAAGGAAGTGCACATGTTAATGGTTATGTTAAATTCATAGCTAGTAAGTGATCCGATTGAGGGTCGTCGTTGAATTTAATTCTGTAGAAAATTATCAAAACGTCTAAATTGCGTTGAAGGCGATAAAATTGTCACCTCTAAGTCAACACCACTGAGATGCTTCCAATATGTAAGATTAGAACTATTCTTACTTATGATCGCTATTACTTACTCCTTTATATAATAATAAGCACTTCACTAACAATTATAACTTCTCAACAGTTGAATTTAACTGATATATTTTATATTTTTGCATTGATATCCTCTCACAATATCGACCAATGTAAGTTGTCATCTCTCAGCGCTCACTTTATCGTAGGTGATTTCATAGATAATCCCGTTTGCAACGGTGGATGCATACTGAAACATTCGCATTCGAGCACTTAAAACTTTTGCAAAAATGGCATTTTACATTGCAAAAATGGCATTTTACATTGCAAAAATGGCACTTTACATCACAAAATGTCTCGATCAAAATGGCGGCCTTAAAGCGGCGTCAATTTGCGCCGCAAAAACTTACCGATCAAAATGCCGTATCAGGGCCGATTTTATTTAGCAACAACTGTGTTTACGCTCCCGCAGCATATCTGCCATATGTCGTCGGTGCTGCATTCGGGGGTGGTTGCTTTACGTAGCGGACACCTGCTGGAAGTGAGTTGGTTTGGGTTTTGGGTATTCTTGGTTCATGCACTATCGTTCGTTAAATCCACCAATTTATGCAACATTACGTTCAGGAGACGCTGTGGTACTTTGGATGCATTCATAGGGCGATATTTAAGTGCTAGAAATACCCCTATCCTCCATCCCCCTCCAATCCGATTCAAAAGTTTCTGCTTGCTGAAACTTAAAGTTGGTTTTCCCGCATCCAGATGGATACTTTCGATTGATGACTCGTTGTAAGGAAAACAATAATGATCGCTTGGCCAGCAAATTCAAAAACAGTTCAAAGAAAGTGGGTGTGGCTATGATCGGTACTATATAATAGGCCTTACATTTATAATCCAATAGGGGCCTGTATTTCAGAGCTTCATTAAAGAGGGTTTATGGGCAATGGAGAGCTGAATAAACGAGATGTTTTGCTTTTGTTGTCCAATAGTTTTTGTATTACAGTGTTCTCGGCCTGTTTGTTTGATTGTCTGTATATGTATACGTGTTTGTATACGGTATCTTCAAGTTGAATCAAATTTGTTAAGTTCGCCACTTCTTGGCAATTTAAGTTTTCTTTTAGATGAAAATTTCCGTTTTATAGGTCATGTATTTTCTCTTTGTATGTGATACAGAAATGTCATAAAAAATTTCAATTCGCAAAGGGAGAAACTATCCAGAAGTTGGAATTATTGTTGCAAACAATATCCCCTTTCAATATGGTGTTCGGTGTTTGCACAAAATTTGCTATTCATTTCATCGAATCATCACTGCATTCAATTTTCCGCTGATCAGTTTAAGGTGCACAGTAAGGGTATGAGGATGTGCATGGGGCAGTAACATCAATCGTGTATGAGGCCAATCCAATGACTAACGTACGGCTGTCCTTTTTTTTTTGCAATGTTTTGTTTGCATGACATGCGTTTCTTTGCAGTAATGTTGTTTCCGGCGTAGTTTTGCAATAAAATTGCAATTGTGCGTTCATAAGTCGTTTCCCCATTCGTTCATCATCTTTCACCACTCTTCGCCGCTGTGCATTCATACGACAGATGTGACACCATCTGATGAGAGATTGTTTATATGTCGCGATTTAATAATGCAAAAGCGTCTTTTTTAATGTGCGAATGCTGTTTTTGTTGTGCGTTTCAGGAGGGTAATTGAAAGAGGAGCATCGATAATGCTGGTCGAGATCCCGCTACTAGGCAAGTTCCTATCTTCGGTGACCTCCCGTCACCTGGATGATGTCGTTGACAGACTGCATTTTGTGGGCACAGTGACGGTATTGGTGTTGTGTGCGATGTTCGTTGGTGCAAAGCAACATTTCGGTCAGCCCATTCAGTGCATGCTGCCAGCCCATCTCGATCGTTAGTTTTCTTTCGTTATTACAGGCATTTACGGAACGGCAGGGAAAGAAGGAAGCAAGTCTAGGGGAGACATAGGAGAGTTTCTTTGAGGGAAGCACAGTGGATACTGCAGCTTCATGACCTTAAACAGATGAGGATTAATAAAGCGTTTAGTGCGTGAAGGAATCTATCTAATGCATGCATGAATGAGGGGGCTATATGTCGCATATATAGGAAAGGCAACGAGGTTTCACTTGTCCAAAGTTTTATTTGAAGCCACAAGGAACACCATTGATGAGTGTGACTGTTAAGGTGGCTCGTGGACATCGTATGGACAATACTTTTGCTTTGTTGAAAGCACCTATCGACTCACATACAACAAAACATTACCGAGCACTCAGGAAAGGATCAGCTTGAAGAAATCGTCTGGCATTGAGCTTAATTATTACCAGGTATATTTTGCCTTATTTCCTGCTTGTTTACTCGAATTGCAAACATCCCTCTCGTTGTGTAATTATCCTTCGATGGCGATCTGGACCACAGTAATTGATAATTCCATATCGTCTTGGAATGGACTTCATTTTGTTTTGTATCATTTGTTTGCATCTTTCATATTCTCTGCTGAGGAGTAACCTTGGAAATGAAAATTACTGCACGTTATCGGAATCATTCTGTCACATAAACTATTATCATGCATCGATCCATGCTTTTGCAGATGCTCTCAAAGAAATGTCGCGTCCCCTCCCAAACTCCACTCAGTTTCCCGGGCAGTAGAAATGATAAAGATAATGTCCTTGTTTTGTGTTTTCTATTTTCAACCCGATTATAACTGAATGCCATGTTCGCAGAGTATTCAGTTTCACATAGTGTTTTATGTTGCAAGTCCATTATTTGAAATCCACCATATCCAACTTGTCATCCCCACTTTCCTCCATTCCTTGGGCCATTCATCGCAAGCTTCTAAAAACATTGGACAATACAGTAGCAGATATTCTTTTACAGTAGATGTGGAATTCGTTGAAATGCTACATTGCTTTCAGTGGGTGCCTTACTTCTTCGCAATACAAGCGCTAATGTTCTACATTCCCAGCTGGATTTGGCACACACTTCAACAGTGTGGAAGTAAGCATCGCTTTTAACTTCGGTCACTTCCCTTTCTTTTTTGTTTATTCTCACTGTGTTTTAGAACTGTTATATTTAGGCAGTTCCCATTGTTTTCTGTTTTGAACAAAATCGTTGAATGTTTTCCAATTTTGATTGATGCAATCTGTTTTCGATTCGCTCATTTATCACGGAAAAAATCGCACTAAGAGGGATGGCGTGACTGTGAAGTAGTAGCCCTCTGCCATGTGTGATGGTGGTGGAAGCGATGGCATGGAATTGGTTCTTGAAAAATCCATCTATACTACTATATTACGAAATCGACCTGTATTCCACATATCCCACTTACTCCGAATCCACCTACATAATGAAAAACCTGAACCCGCCTGTATTACTGGAAGCTCAAAAATAACGATCATAATCGGAACGAAAAGGGAAAATGTGTTTAAATTTTAAGGACTGGAATGCCCATGAAGCGTGTATGTGAAGAAAGCTTGGTTACAGGCTGTGGAAGTTAGTGTAACGGTATAACGGTGGAGCAAAGTGTTATAGAAACATGCTTTGACTTTAACGTAAATGTCCGATTTGGATCCCGGTAAAGTGTGAGTGCAATACGCGCCGGTGTTTCTGTGGCAAATAATATTTTATTGCGAAATATTTCCGCTCATTCCGCGATGATCCAGTTGAAGCAAGAGAACCATTGCAACATTGCAATGATACACGATGCGATGCAGTCCTACTTTCTTTCATTCCTGTTTCCTTTCCTTTGCATCATTCGTGTGTCCCAAGCGGTATTCATTAGTGAAGATGGGGATGAAGTGTGTGGCAATCATCCTATCTTTTGTATTTTTGCGATTTTGAAGTGACTGGTGAAAGGTGCAGGTAACGGTGGTTCCATTTGAAACGCCTAGTTGGCTCACATCATCGCGAATCGAGCTTGATCGTTCATAAGCTCGTCGATGGTGGTGTGTGGCCTGGCAGTGTTCCACCACTGGCCACCATCGATTGCGCATCTATGGTCCTCATCGAGATGCATTGTTCATCGTCTTCTGTATCCTAGAAATGTGCGTCCCATGACTGTCAATGTTTTCTTACTGTGTGGTACGGATTGCTCGGCAGGCTGGGTAAAGCCTCAATGAAGGTGCGAGATAATTGTTGCGGTGTCAATAAACAAGTGTAATTTACATGTGACATTGTTGTGGGATTAAGTGAAGGGTTTAAAGGGATCCTCTCCGACTCTCACTTCTGATGTCTTCATTAGAAAAAGAGGTGAAGTCGGAAAAAGAGAGACGTGTGGTAATATGACGGAGTCATGGGACGGGTTACATCTCGCGTCTTTCTCCATTGGCCAGGGAAGTGTTGGAAATGCGAGCATCGCGGATGTCCACTCGACCATGCCAGAAGGTTGAAATTTTAATGTTGCAGCACTTGATATGCAAACTGTAGTGGATGAGGCGGTAGCGATACGAAACACCACCAAAATGGACGAGAGATCGAAGAAGCTGGATAAAGCTGTCGAGTTTATTCGTTGCTCATTCGAGTATCGTGACAGCACAAATCAATCGGTAACCCTTACTGCTATTGTATACACGTTGTTGTTTTCTCTTATTTTAGTAAAGCAAAACTGCTCGAACTTTACACTTAGTTTACCGATGGTATCACCATATGCGACCTAGTTTTGTTCTTTGTCTATTTATGTCCCAGAAGATATTTTTCTCCATTTTTGCTTTTCGCATTTTTTTCTATTAAAAAAAGGATATGATCTTTAATGAGGCTTCCTTTTTCGGTGGTTCAAATGTCGATTATAGTCGTTTTTCAACGATTACAATCGACAATTTACTGTCGTTAATAAAGCAGTCGGTTCTCTTTTTTAAAAAGGGAGGGATGGTGGAAGAGAGGTGACTGAATGAAGGGATTTTTCATCTCAACTGTGAAAATCTCGGAGGGAACTGTCTTCGATCCTGATCGTTGTTGGAAAGATGACGATTCAGATCACATCTGAATGCAATGCTGGAATGGCGTTTATTCTCCACAATATATCCTCCCATACATTCATACGTAATATTTGTTACTCATCGTACATTGCAGCCGGTGCCGTAGCTCGCTTCATTTGGAAGTTTTGTATGAAATGTTTGGAAAGGGATCCTAATAAACATTGATGGGGAATTGTTGTTGGTAAGAGGTGAAAAGGTGGTAGAGATGAGACAGTCGTTAGTGAACGTGATGTGCTGTGCATTTTTTAACACCGCTTGAGGGGACATCGAAACCGAGAAATAAATAGATTGGTGTATTGAATGTTAAAGGAAAAAGGTTGTCACAGATTATGGTAGGAGGAAATAAGAAGACTTTGGCGGAAAAATGCGATGGAAGTTATCATATATACACTCTTGTCTTTAATATTTGAGCATTTGTGATGAGAGCTTTTCGATGAATTTCTGTGGTATTGTTTTGCTTATTTATGCGGGAGGGTGATAGTTGGAATTCTCGTTCTAGGCAGGGTGTTTTGCTGCGCTGTCGCCAACTAAGCTCGGTTTTTATTCGACAGCTGTCTATGTGCTGACGAAATTGGTTTGGATTGCCAATGATGCGGCACAGATTATGCTAATCGGTCGCTTCCTGGGCATCGATAGTATTACTTGGGCACTTCAGGTGGGCCATTTACATATTTTGGTGGACCATGGTTTCACAGAGTCTTCGAGAGCAAGTTATACTGAATGAGAATTTAGCGGGCTTATGAAGAAATATTTCTAATGCAGTATTGGTCATAGGTTACATCAATACGTTTGGAATTGCCTGTGCAGCTGTGGTGTCAGAATGGAAAGTTCTGTTATTTGACCTCCTACGTATTATCCTTGCTGTGTTTGAAAGTATGCTTGCCCACCTCGTTAACGAAATCATTTTCAAGACAATGGTTCGGCTCCTTGCTCCTCGTCATTATCATTTTAATTCACTGCATATTGTCTCCGTGAGGTGTTGAGGGGTTCGAATGGGAAAACAACTAAAAGGGGTTCTTGTCAAGCAGTGAAAACAGCTGGTTATGGACTTACATACTTGTTTTTGGATGACAGTGGCTTAGGTCAGTTTGCGTGAAACGCTGGAGTTCTTCCACTGTCAAATATTCAATTCTAAACCTGTAACCTGCTCTTCTCATCTGCAGCCACTCATAGGGGGGACGAAGTTTATGGATTTTGGATGAAAATTAGGAGCGGAAGGGATCAATTCGACTGCGTTACAATCCTCAGAAAGTTTTTCCGAGAGCTGCTTGCGGCATTCTTCTGGTTTCTGGCTTGCTGAGATCGCATGAATACGCGGAATTCGCCACTCAAACAATCGCTGACGAGAACGCTCTAGGATAAGACACTCTGTGGGTTTCAGCCAACAAAGCTTATAACAACGGTAACGAGCGGAGGATCTACGGCGACGATTCACTATTTTCCACGTGTCACATTCTGCGATATGGAGCGTTATGTTATTGGGCAAGTGGAGCACGACACTTTCCAGTGTGTGCTCATGTTGAATGTCATCAACGAGAAGCTTTTTCTCATGCTGTGGTACTGGATTGCTTTCGTAAGTTTTATCTCACTTCTTGTTAGTGCACTCCAACGGATATGATGGCAGTGTTGTGTGGATGAGCGGTAAAGGTACGGAAAATGTGCATAATAGAACCGATGGGTTTATCTTATTCTTTTGCAATTATATCTTATTCTTTTGCAATTATATCTTATTCTTTTGCAATTATATCTTATTCTTTTGCAATTATATCTTATTCTTTTGCACTTATCTTAAAAGGAAAGCAGAATTTGATATCTCTTCATGCCTGAGGTGGCTATAGTTACGTTTTGTCTCATTCTATCATCTAATGCGAAATTTATTGTCTATGGATTCATCAGTATAGAGCGAACTTCAACGATGAGGTTCTATTTGATTGTTAAGTTATCTCAGCGTTTGTTTGAATAGCGGCTCAATCCTTTTACGCTTAAAAAGCTCAGTATGGATCTGGACATGCTAAATACTACCTTTACTCTATTTTGAATGAATTAAGATGAGGCACCGAAGGAGGATTTTGCAGCGGAATACTTTGTTTTATTGTCTTGCAGCGGAATTTATTGTCTTTGGAATTTGTAGTTAAATCCTGTCCAGTTAATTTGTAGTTAAATCCGGAATACTTTCAAAAAAAGTTAATCCTCTTTGGAATTTGTAGTTAAATTACAGAGGCAGAAGTTATTTATGTTAGCAAGGTACATCAATTATTGGTATTGTCAGAGGCAGATAATTTTATCTGAACTCTATACGGAACTTATTTATACGGAACTGAACTCTATACGGAACTGAACTCTATACGGAACTGTCAGAGATAACTCTATACGAAATACTGTTTATACGGAACTTATTTGTCCTTCTCCAGAGGCGATCATTTAACTGTACTGTATGACTTGAAGCGATGAAGAACGAAGGAGGCTTTTTAAGAGTGCTGTCATCAAGATCGATAAGATTGCCTAATGTTCAGTGTGGTCTTTTTTTCGATTGACAGCCTTCTTTTGCTCCTTCAGAATCCTTTCACTTAATGACACTGAACTGGACTCATTGTCCAACATTTGTATAACTTCCTATATTCACTTTCCTGTTCTCTGTGCGATTGATGATTCGTTGAGATAAATGAGAGCGCTGATCGAGGTGTTTTGCTGAAAGTGTTACTCGTTACTCCTTTTTTGATGACCTTTACGAAATCCAGTTGTTTGGCTATTTGGCTCAGATTTTAACAGGTTGGTATGATGATGTTGTGAGGAAGTAGGATAGTGCAAGTGTCTGTATAACATCAATAAACACTCGGATGTTAGGTACTTTTCGAGATTTTTCATACGAATTACAGAGGCAGAAGTTATTTATGTTAGCAAGGTACATCAATTATTGGTATTGTCAGAGGCAGATAATTTTATCTGAACTCTTATGGAAGGAGGAAAGAGCTCATCAAGGCGGATGCTTTTTTTGTATGTAAACTGGAAGAGAGGAGAGGGGGCGGAGGGGAACTCTCCAGGGTCATGCAGTACCCATTGCCATTGTTGGCATATTTTCTTTCCAGTTACTTGTGATAGCCGTTATCAACTTTGCCTACACAGTCAGCCAGTTGGTGCAGCCATGGTGCCGTGACGCGATTATCAGATTCTACGTTCAGGTTAGCAAGTTATGAGTGAAAACGTAAACCTATTGTGCTATGAATTCTGGGATGGGGCTTTTGTGGATAATTTCGATTGTCGAATGACGACCTAATGGGAACAATCCGCAAGCATGAAAAGAAATCAGCATTCAAGAAGCCTAGGTTTAATCGTTAATTTGAGAGCGCGTGAATTGAACATCGCTGAGCTTTCACCAAAATTTTGAGGCTGAAATTGGAGTCTTGGAAATGGAACTTATCGATGATCGCATTCTAGTACTGCTCCATAAGATGTGAATGGATAAAGTTGCTAGGAGTGGTTTGTAGTGAAAGAACAAACGTTGAAACTTTGATGTTTTCAGATAATATTTTCATAGCTTCTGTATTATTATTTCTATACAAATATTAAGTTTAAATTCCTTCAAATATTTGTTCACAGTTCTATTGCGACAAGGATTCGGAAATTTGTGGCACCAATTGCTCACTCAGGAAGGGCTGGGGGGAGGGGGGAGGCGAAGGGGAAGTGGAGCTTGAGGAGCTACCTCTAGGTATTGTGTATCAATTACTGAGTTGTTGGTGGGTGTCAGCATGCTTATAAAGCTCAAGAGCAGCGTTCCGACAAGGGCTAAGGCACGAAAACTTATACGTCTGAGCAAAGACATGCTCGGAAAAAAGGTTGAGGACGAATGAAAGATTTTTAGGGAAAGCAGGTCGGTACTGTGGTGTTTCTGAATCTCTGCGCTCCTTTCTGCCTAGTTATTAGGGAGTGATTTGGGCGCGAGGACGAGGGAACAGCTCCAAGAGATAATGTCTGGGCGTTTCTTTCATCAAAGCATGTTTCCTCATAGGCCATTATATCGTGGTGTTTTTTAACAAATATGTTTCAGTCGGATGAAACGGAAGAGAACGAATGTTTCGCTGCGACGAGCAAACAAAAGATTCACAAGTTTATTAATGACGTGAGTTTGTTTATCGAATAGAAAAAAATAGTGATTATAATGTTGCGTCTGAGCTTTTTCAAAATGGCAATTGGGGGACCATTTTACATTGATTTCTTTTTATAATATTTCAGAGTAGAATTATCTCAGCACTTTTTTGAGGCATTTAGCAGTGTTCGGGCGTGGCGTTTTTGCTCTTTATTTAATATGATAGTAATTCAGAAAGATAATTTGTTATGTTGGTGATTGCAGTTCTTTTGAAGAAGTAACGAAAAAACTGCACAATAACGCATAGAAATAACGAAACAGACCCTAGTAGAAACGAAAATTTCTACTAATGTGCAAGTGCGATGGAGAGAGAGGGAAGGGAGGGAAGGGATGGGGACTGCAGAGGCGGATGATTGAATGATAGAAACGAGACTTGCTCAGTATTACTCGCTTGGCATTCTCAATCACAGTCGTGCACGAGATGTAGCCGAAATGCGGCAGCCTTGACTGGTCTGCCTCAACGAAAAACAGATTCCGCACTTTTTTTAAATGAGAAGCAGTATGTTATATAGAAGAAACTTGTTTAAAAAATAACCGTTGTCCATGTGCTCTGTTTCCAAGCATCGATGAGGAGGGGGTGAACACTTTGGGTGGAACAGTAAGATGGAAGGTTGAAAAGGCAAAGAACAATAGAAGGCATATTTGGATTGGTATAAATATAGGATCGTCACACGATTAGGCCAGGTGTTTGCTAGTATAGACTGCTCAACGTTGTACTTTCGAGGTCTCGTTTTCGCCAGTCGCAGCACTTTTCCGCATCAAGAGGTGCGTCTAATGATCTCACACACGCACTCAGGATTTCAGTTTTGAACGCCTTCTGGGTAGAAGGCATAGTGTGTGTGGTGAGTACTCCGATTGCTCCATCCCCTATATTGTGCATTATGCAGACACAGAATGCTGTCCTGCTAAACCCTCATGGGTTGGCAAGGTGTTTGCCTATGCAATGCGTTGTATGCTACACATTGAGCAATGCCGTGTCAAGAGTGCAGGTACCAGTGATTAACGTTGTGTGGTCAAGTTGTATAGCACAGACACTAATGAATTGAACATTTCATGATATACGATGAGCAGACTGCCACTCGCATTTGTTATGCGGGCAGATGAGATACGATTCCAACAGCACCACCAACGGCTGCTTCTAGATTTAAAAAGAAATTCCATCTTTAGCTATTAACGCACATTTCTTGTTTTTTTTTTTTTTTGGCATCCATGGGCTTCTGTTAGATAATATAAAATTGTGCTCATTGGCAACGAGTGAAGGTAGAATGAAAGCTCTCGTTGCATTTAGCCAGGAGTACTGATCGGAAACTTGTTGCAAGTAATTTTAATCGAATTGACTTTGAAGGAGGGGGAGGTGGTTTTATTTTCATCAACCTTTATCGTGTGAATAGTCTCATGGGTGTTATGTTCCAGAACACTGTTTCCACTGTATTGCTTGGTTTTTCAAAAGTTATTACAGGTGTTGGGTGCAGACGGAGTGTTGATGCTTCGATTCGTGCATAGTCATGCGGGAGCCATCGTTGCCCGTGATATAACCGTTCGCCTTTACCGCGTCTATAATTGCATCTATCCGGTGATTATCAGTTTCTTAAAGATTAATGTAGGATTGCTGAGTTACGGAGAATGACAAGGAAGGGGATAGCGAGATTACTGTTTGATGCATTAATGAGAGACGGAGAATCTTGGCAGGAATGAATTGAACCCATACTGATGAGTTCCTGAGCAGTAAAAGTTTAATTGAGTTTGGATTGATTTCCGTATGGCGTCACATGGCATGGCAATTGGCCAAAACTGATGGAATATGCGAAAATCATTATATTTTTTTTAGATCAATGCAAATATTTGCCACGCTATTGATTTGTGAGGAGTTTAATTCCGATTATGTGGTGAACTTTCTAAGGAATTCTTAGGATTTATCTATAAAATCTGCAGCTGCAAGTTAGGAAAGAGAGGGAAAGCGTCTAGGAGATGGGTTTCAGGAGAGAGGGATGAGTGAATACACTACCACTTAATGGAAACCAAATAAGAGCTCTTAGATATGGTATCTGTTTTGTTCGTTTCTATTAACATTGCAGATATTTCCTCTTTGTAACTGTAGTAATTATGGGAGTTGGTCACTGAAGGAAGAGCAGTGAAGGAGGAACAGCTGCCTCTTCCTCCCGTCTGCTAACCGCTAAGATTTTGATGGACTGCAGCTCATAGATCTTTGATGAAGCAGAGGCATACATGGGACGGCTCTAGCGAACGGTCTTCATCTCGCTGCCTACTTCCTGTCTTTCACAAAGAGTACTTTTGCAAGCACGGCCACCTCTTAAAAGTACAGTGTCAAAGAGTGAAATGGCTCTTCGTGGAACCTGTACTCGACTCGTTATCGGTTTCTAATTTGCTGTTTTCAGATGCTTCCTACGAACATCGCTGTGGATAACGGATGGAATGACACGCCAAAAAATGGAACCATGGTTATATCTCTTTCTATAATTTAACATTTACAATATTTTACAGTATTTTGAGGGTCAAGTTTACTTCTTTATGTGCGTTACCAACGCCATGCGAATTCGATTTATGCCGCAGTGTGCTGCGCATTTTTATTGCTTAGCTGGAGCAGAAGGATTTGCTACCAGTAGTCTGTCAAGAGGTAAAATGCATCGATTCAACACGCCAACTTAGCCCACCTCTGACCTGATATATAATGCGTTATGGCAAATTTCATGATCCCAAAGATGGGATCATGAAATTTGCCATAATGCATTCTGATTTTGCATTGGGGGACAAGAAGTAGTGACGGCAACGACCGATTTTTTTCCTGTTAACAATCCGACCGGAAGCTCAGACTCGCAAGTTTCAGACCGAATGCATTTCGTAGATGTCGGTCACTTACGAGTGAAAGCCAAAATGCTTCCCCCACAACCAGCGAAACCGAAAAAGGTCGAAGCCGAACTTCAGTGAACAGAAACTGAATTAAATATCGATTTTGCGTCCGGAATTCGTTTGCTTGGTTATCATGCCATCAGTAAATTCACTCCCCTCTCTCTTCTTCCCATTTGGCATGGTGTAGGTGAGATGCGGTCAACCGCCACGTCATCAAAGTAAAGTCCTGAAAGGCAGACTTATATACATTGTTGATCCATAAGTCATTTCGCAGCTGTCACGGTCGATATAGTTGAAATAGTGAAAGCAGTTGGATCAACTTTTCTGGAGACTCACAGCTCTCCACTCTTCTATCTACGAAATCCTCATATTATGGGGTTGAGCGCTGTTTGATGTCGTTGCTTGATAAAGTGAAATAGTTTTTTTTTTTTTTTTCAGGGCAAAAACCCTTTCTATTGGAAGGCCTCCAGACCTGGGGCGATCGCTTCGGCGCCTGAGCCGAGTGTCGAATCCGTAGATGGTGAGTCCTAATTGTAATCATCTGGCAAGAGTCCCCCTCGTGAACTGCTAATTTCATGTGTCCGCTATTTTCCAGACAGCAATTCTACGATGTAATGTAACATGCTTCTGACAAGCTCCCTAGAGTACAGTATGTACCATCCTATGAATCAGGATTTCCATTTGAGAAAGGACGTGGAAGATTTCGACAGTGATGTTTCAAGAATATTGCGTAACATAGAGAAGTGCAATTCTGCGCTTCTCGACCCGTGATTAATCAAACAGACGTGCGACTTGTAAAAAATAGAGAATTTCATTCTGAATTCAACAGGCCAAATGCCATTATGCAGTTAAATTTCATCTCCGGAAAGAAAAAATTTTCTTCTTCTTGAATGGCGGTAACCGTGACGAAAGGTCTTTAGGAGAAGTGTTGTATTTTGGCTTTTAAATGTTATATTGAATGAATAAAACGATCTGTAAATGCAATTTTTTCTATAATTTCTGTCCTTCCTGCCCCTGCGTCACCATGTGATTACGGTATAGCGTACGGTACCCAAGAATATTTGATGCAGCACAACAAATGTACATCTTCCAGAATAGCAGATCCATTGTGATGTTGTGCAATAGCTTTTTGAAAAAGAATTGCCCAAAATGTCGACTGTTTGCATTGGTTGAATATAAAACATTACAGAGATGTGAAAGAGGTACTTGGAGGGTGTTGCTGAATGATATTGATGGTGTTTATATCTGCCGGGCATGTTGAAAATGGTGCAAGATCATTCGACTGATTAGATCATTGTGACTTTCCTCCTCATTGTTGAAAGATTTGATATGCGATATACATGAAGCAAGAAAAATTGGGACAGCATCGCAATTTGAGTTGCGCATTTCGATTTGGCTGCATTAAGAAATAGGGCAACATACTCCATTACCCATATCATCTGCATTTTTATTCCGGCTGCCTACGCTTGTGCAGCAGAGGTCGACGCGAATTGTGGAGCAACGATGGGTGGAATATGCAGCAAATTTCTTAGCTCAAAATGTTGAAATTTTCAAAAGGGAAAAATAGTGCCCACCCCCCCTCCCCCCTTTTTTATTTTCATTACTGTTATCTCTTCTGATCTTTCTTTTTGCATCCATCAATGTGATGCACCATGTTATAGCTGTCTATTGCTGAAGGAAGCCCCGTGTGTTCAAACAAATTGTTAGACATATCTATGCCAGCCATTCAGTATCCATCTCAGGTGACCTGTTCATTTATGTTCATCAGGCGAAACGTTTCAATAATAACTAACCGTGTAATATGATGTTTGCTAATATAATAAACTCGTTTGCAGTTCGTCCACGTTTCACAAGGCCATGTGCATCAAGGAGCGACGAATACATCGACGACAAGACGAGCCCGCCGAAAATAGTTGCTTGATTGGGGCGATCGTTTCCTTCCCATTTTGGAATGCATTGGTACTACCCTTGTGCGGGATTTCCCATTTTCTCCCCCTCTATCCCCGCCTGTTGTCTCCAGCTATCTTATGTAGTCCAGTAGTGTGCATCCCATTCTTTCCCCCACAGGCGGGTTATATTTGTTCTTGTCTATGTTTGTTTTGACATCACCGGTCTTCTATATCCTTCTTGTACCCAACAATTACCTCGTTGAGTGTGTCTATTTGATGCTGATGTTTTAAAGTTTGTGTTATAATCTGGTAGATTGGAGTCTGTGTTTCTGATTTTCGAGAGCCTCCACATTTAAGTTCTATTAAAAACGCTGAAACTAAAGAAACGAAAATCCAACGGCGGTGAGATGTGGGAGGAGGGCAATTTCACAAATTCTGAACGTTATATTTGTCTACTTAGCTGATAAAGCGTTTTCGTATGATATTCGATGATGGCGTTCCTGGTGAGCCGTTTACGCCTTAAATGCCATAAAATTTACAGTAAAGAACGAATTCGCTGTTGAATGAGCAGTAAGAAATCGAACTCTCTGCACTAGTACATTCAGTGGGAACATTGAAATTCATTGAATTTACATTTTTATTTAGAAACGAAACGAGTGCTTACGGTTTTCTTAGAATCAAGTTTTTTCCGCTCGTTTCTATATTTCGTTAAAACTATATCTTTGTATCCTTTGTGGCTATTTTGTTTTTCTGGCACATAGTTTCATTCTTTCACGGTTTTCCTTTTCCAGCCATTTTCTCTCCCTTTCATGTTCGGTCCTCTCGTTCCTCAGATTATTGCACATTCAGCTCAAATCACTTCCTGGATTGTTCTCGGAATTTTCACTTCATGAGCATGATGCCAAAGAGTGTGGGTGGTTAGATGTCAGAAGTTGTTAACCACCGATCAATATTTGTTTTTTTTTCGAACTAATAAAACAGTATTCTGAATATTTTGCTTCACATTGTGATGTCATCTAGGTGGATTTGTCACACACTAAGACATCATCCGAGTGGGATAGCTGTGCATCACACAGGATTTGCTGCATAATATCGGAAGAAAACAATCAGCGATGGAGAGGAAAACAAACGATGCAACAGTGATGGTAATGGAGAAGTTCTGCTATGACAGCGCTAGTGCAGATGTGTCCGAAGTTAACTGTTTGCTGAGTTCACTTTCTTTGCTTCACACAGTTGAGGTGTTTCCGATAAAACTGGATGCGACATCCGCATCATGAAAGTATGGAGGTTTTCCTGGGTGAACGGCGATCCGGCGACTTCCTGTGTGAACGGCGGGTTGAGCGCAGGCCCTTAGCCACAACAGCGCAGAAATAAACCGTTGGCCATAACAATGCAGAAATAAAGTTCCACCTTTACCTGGAAGTGGGTTGTCTTAGGGCAACCTAATACAGCTTATGCGTAGTTCGATAAGCGACTTTCACTCAGGACACTCCATCATGATGGAGAGTGTTCAACTAACCTCCCATAAGAATTATGCATAGTCATGTACGTCTGACAAAAGCTGAAACCAGCGTCGAACCCGTCGATCATAGATCGCCCTTGCGAATGGATTTATAGATGACGTCCATTTGTCGTTTTATATGCCAATTATTTGGGGAGGGCAGGCGATGTGTAAGCCTTGCAGATTTCTTCGCAAAAGTGAGGCTGCAGATGGTGGTCTGATGAAAGGTAACTGCGGGTTTATTTACATCCACTTGAGGGGTCAGCGAAGAGCTCGACAAGAAGCAGTGCCATTTTGATAAGCATTACAGGATGACCGTAGCAAGCTGCACTTCCCAAATCAGCTAGAACTCATAAGAATAATGCTTTCGTTATGGCTGAGTACTGCTTAAACAATTTCTCGATCACTCTTTCAACCGGAAGGAACATATTTCCTTTGAAACAACATTAAATTTATGTCTTTTCGTGGCCAATGAGTTTATGCGCGAATAGCAGGAGAGGCGAGGAGGAGGGAAATCCTTTTAAATTTTCTAAAAAATAGGACTACTAAAAAGTGAAGGCTAATGGGAGGAGGAAACAGAAATGCGCCATATTGTTCGACTACTGATCTACGTAGTGAGCAATATGATTCTCGGTGTCGTTTAGATTTTCAACTTTTCTCACCCATATATATATATATATATATATATGGGTGAAATATATATATATATATATATATATACATAATTAAAAGAGCAAGGCTTTTCTTCTAACGCTGACCCATTCATGAATACCACACATCGTTCTGGTCACTTTATGAGTCCTAAGAAATAGATGTCGCAGAACGTTTGCTGAGATATTCCACCCGATGGAGTGAAACATTCTTGCATGCGTTTTGCAACGAGTGAAATACTTCAACCTTCTAAGCCTTTCAGTGGTCACTTCAATCCTGATTGCGAGTCTCGTCTCAAAAGTTCGAATTGCTGAAATCTAGAGTGTAGAATGATCCTCTTTTCAGTTTGTCCTCTTTTTTAAAGTTGTGGAAGGCTTCTGTGATATTTCTCGATGGTCTCGATTCAGTACAATCAAGAATGAAATTAACGCATCCATATCAATAGACTCTTTTAGCATATGCTCTACGCATACACCATCAAATTGTCTACAGATGGAATAAGTAAAATGAGACTGTCCTTAACGTCACAAACGCGTCTATGTAATCTTGCTCAACAACTGAAACGTTTAAGTCTACAAACTGCTGCTGTCCATCGTATGGCTGCCCACCTTAATGTGTTTTATAGTTTTTCAAACCTTTTCATGCATTTCCGATTATTTGTGAGTGAAACGGTTGGTCGATTTTGTGCTGCAAGTGATTAGCATTTTCTACTTTCAAAAAATGCTATTTTGGCATCTGCATACTTCAAAACTCTCATTGATTAAGCTTTACACGCTTTCGAAATCCTATTTCCATCGTTCGTAGGGAGTTTATAGATTTCCTTTATCTGCGTGGCGCCGATCGGTGAAGGTGTGCATTTGTGTATGCATGCGCATTTATGGTTGAATTTGTGCATGAATGTGTCAAATTCCTTATAGAAACTTCCAGGAATCGCCCACAAGATATTTTAAGCCACCTGATAACCGACTTTAAAAATTCATGGGCCATATACTGGTAGATGTGGTTGGCTTTGACACCCGCTGAGCCTTTTCGAGTGTTTCGCCACTGATTCGCACTTTATTCCTCCGTCCGTCGAGGGAGTGTTCGTGATTTGTGAATTCGTCGTGTGTATGTTTTTTACTTAGTACCTCGTGTGGTAATAATAACGTGCAGGGTTCATTTCGCATCAGAGACCAAACCTATATGTGCGTTGAATATTCTTTAACGATTTGAATGTTTTCTTTCCAGGTTATAAGCAGCAACAAGGAGGCGAGAGATGTTGGTGGAAATCCCATTGCTTGGCCGATTCCTATCGTCGGCAACCTCACGCCGCTTAGATGACACCGTTGACAGACTACATTCTGTGACCACTGTGAGGTTTTTGCTTCTCTGCGTAATGTTCGTCGGTGCAAAGCAGCATTTCGGGCAGCTGATTCAATGTATGCTTCCTGCACATCTCGATCGTAAGTTGAGATTCAGTTCATGCACAGAAGCCTAGAGGGTGAAGGGGGAGGGGGGGAGGACAGAGGCGTCAGTATCGGAGAAAGAAAATACTAAAGGTGGGGGAATGAGTCTTTTCAAATTTTTCTTGATCGTAGAAAAGATAATTGAATCCACACATATCTTATTGGTTGGCTTACCATCGAGTGGTAAATGCTTCATTTTTCCCTCTTCCTGCAGAAAAAAGAACGAAGTGGTGATGGGATGTGTAAATCGATAGTCGATGAACTACTGTTGAGTGAATTGCACATTTTTATGGAAGCATGTGAAATGTTATCCCTTCCGTCGCAATCCGATGACGTATTGCAGCAAAAAGCAAAAGGATTCGAATGTACCGCTAGCATGTTCTTATGTGACTGACTGGTGTTGCATTCTGTTGTATTATGAAGACCGCTTCATTGGGGTGGTTAGGAAGATTCCTTTTACCGGGATTTGGATCAAATTGTTTTTTCCGTAGAAAACTGCGTTTTCATTTTGTGAGGACGTTTGCATGTTGCGCTATTCCTTTCACCTTATTATCCTTCTGGTAGCGAGTGAGAATCACTTTTACCGGCAAAACGCCCCACACAATATTCTTCTAAGTTTTGTGCAGTTCCGTACAGTTCTGAGTACAGTTCTGATATGTAATAAAACCGTTTTCTTGTCTGATTACGTTGAAAAAGCGTTGATAACCCACTGAGGAGTTTTCGACGTCCGAGCCTACTGATTTCGCAGGTTCAATTAATGTTGGCTGGCTGAGTTTAACCAACCTCTGCCGTTCGGTCTTATCGCTGGTATGCTTAAATCTTTGAGAATCATGAATAAATCTGAAACAGGGTTTATATCTTTGAACAATCTTCATGTTCTTTCCGTAGTAGCCATCGTTACGGGCAGGAAGATTGTTACTCTCGGAACAACGAGTCTATTGACTGTTATCTTTGTGGTGAGGTGTCTAACTGCGCAGATGTGATAGACAGTGGTGGAAAGTGCTCTTAAGAGAGTGCTATGATATCCTTTAATCGTTAGTTGTTCGTACTTTATGGGGCCAAGTTTCTTGTTTTGATTTGAAAGTTAATTTCTCCTTCGATTTCCTTAGTTGCATCCTCCTTTGGCAGCTGGCTGGCACCTTCCATCGTTGTGATCTGTTTCATTGTATTTGCAAGTGTCTTAAGTGATTAGGGTTCGTTTTAAAGGTGTTTAATTGCATTTGCAGCTCTTCGAAATGGCCTGTTATTTGCCTGATATCTTGTTCTGTCTCAAGCTTTACGTTAAACTCATTTGCCTACATCCACAATGCACCTTTTCGTCGCAGGTAAACTGCTGAACTAAAAGCCTGCCACGTTGCAAGCTTTCTGTTGTCCTTTATTTCCAAATTTTCCATATTTTTCGATTTTTCAATGAAGATCCGCTATTTCTCATTCCGGTTCAGTGCGAAATATCGTATTCGATCAGGAACGCAGTGCAATCTATTTCATTTCGGCTGCGTTATTGTTTTCCACTGACCATCGATTTCCATTTATCGTTGAAGTAAACCTCTGTAAAGTGCGACTATCCTAGTCGAACAAGGTTCGGCACTGTCTTTGCGACAAATTCCTTTTAATGTGATGTGATTTCAGCTGAACACCGAAATCCATTCGGTTTTTACCGAGCGAAAAGCGTTGCTCAGTCGGTTTTTTGGGTTGCGACTGAGGGTATTCCTTCACTTACTGAGGGAGTGGAATCTTGATCGGTACCCATCATCAGCACGCATGATCGGTCGTGCAAGTGAAGCGTCTTCTAAGCAATTGAATCACTTAACGAACTATGCACGCGACACATGCACTCACTACCAGATTTGAAAGCAACCACTCGCCCATCGAATGATGGGTTCAGCAGACGCCCTTACCTGTTCTTGCCAAAATGGACACAGACACAGAAAATGACTACAGGTCATTTGCAGGCTGAACGAGGTAGTGGAAAGAAGTGCTATGAAGTTGTGGTTAAGGTACTCCAGCTAAGGGATGGTATGAACCGTGTGAATGTTGAACAGTGAGACGTTTATTGAAACAATCTGACATCCCCCTCTCTCTCCTCACAAAGATGACAGACATAGCGAGGAAAAGCCTGAGTAGCGATGTTCGGCGTACAGCGACCAACGAAGCGAGCAACAGATTTGGTTAAGTGCAAATCCATATTATGACAGAATCACTGGTGGTGAGGCGAGGGAGGTATGAACTTCCCGAGATTTTGGAGGAGAGTTTATTTAAGAAACGAGGCATAACTGAAATATGGGCTTTTACTCCCGGGATTTTGACAAAGTAAGGCAGCATAATGTCTCATATCTGGAAAAATAGAGGGCTGAATTTGGCAGTAATTTCCTTTGAAAAGGAAACGCCTTGTAATAGAAAGTTGCTGCTAAAAAATTCGGCAAAAATAAGCCCTTATTCATAAAAAAACCTCTCAAAATGTGCGAGGAACAGAAGGTTCGGTTTCTCTGTGTTCAATGAAATATGCTTTTTATTTTCATAACTCACGTTTGCCATCACTCGCTGCACTTTGTTTGATATTGACATCACTTTTCCCAAGCTAGTTATCCACCAGGAAATATCTTCAAACGAATCACTGGAACTCATCCCATGTTTTCTATTGATTAGCCATGTCTTGCTTCTAGAAGCCTTCGTATTAACACTTCCTCAACGTTTTTTTGCTTTTATAGGGCTTTGCAAATTTGCTTTTTTTGTTACACTCAACCAAAAAAGAGTATTAACAAAAAGTTTTTTCATTGCAGCTTCATTTCTGTGTCTATGGCATGATGCCTTAATGCGTGCGATAGTTTTAGTTTATAAGCCGCTGAAGTCAGAAATTTGAGACTTAACGCATAGAATGTAGGCTACAAGTTGACATCCTTCTGATAGCACAATTGACGTCGACCCCTAAAAAGGAAAAGTCGTCGATATTTAAGGGTGACAAAGACGTGGATGCATTTTAAACCTATCAGAATTTCATCAAACGCTGGCCAGGTTGCAAAACGAATAGAGAATCGTGCCTGAGGAGTTGATTACCACTCATCTGGCCAATCACCTCGCAGCCAATATGGACTCATCAACCACTGTACACTTGCGCGAACCAGAGGTACTCGTCAACCATTACATACTGTTGGGCTCCATTCACTTAACCGGTCATAGTCGCAAATTGCCAACACAAAGTAAATACTTCTGTAAAAAAGCATTGCTTTCATGTTTTCAACATGTGTGTTAGATGGGTATATATTAACTTCGAAGGGAGTTGTAGACATTTTAATGCCAAGAACAATTTACCTGAATTTTGCCTAGATCGCTCTTTCATTTCTTACCTGTTGGGTCGCAGGAAAACAAGGCTTTTTTTTGGGTGGGGTTGACTGAGATATGCACATATTAATTATCGCATTTCTCGCTTGTTAGAAATTCTTGGCACTTATTGGTCAGGTGAGCACAATGGCACTTGCCGCGCCGGTTTTCATGACGCTCTTCTTCACTTCTTTTTACAATTTGTGCAAAGTTCGTAATTTTTTCAGAATTTATTTTATCTAAAGAACTTCTCGAACATTCGTAAAACTTTAAGTGTTCGAGGGATTGCTTGTGAACACTTACGAACACTCATATTTTCATTATTGTTGTTGATATAGTATTTAGTTTATAAAGTATATCAAGTGTGATGAAAGTTGGTGAGGAAATAATGGAAGCAAATGCAGCCAGAAGAGCATTAACAAACAGCCTTCGTTGAATCCCTTTCTAGCACGTGAACGACATTTTTCGCTTTTTTTCGTAAATATTTATGTGATGATTAAGTTCACTGAAATCCCTCTTGGAGAATTACAAATTCATTTTTGGCCTATATAAACTTTTTAGAAGCCTCTTCTTTTTTCCGCTTATAGTGCACATTATTAAATGGAATGAGTTCTTTTTGGGATATTGCTGTGTAGGTGGGAGTATTATATGAAAATGTTGCGTAAAAATGGAAAAGGAATGAAATGTCTCTAGGAGGAGGATGAATTTGTTCCGCATCACATTCCCTAGGGGAATAAGCTCCTTAACTCATCATATTAGAGCGTGAAATTATATCGCACTTCGCATTTACATCCATAAGGAAAGGCGCTATTATCTCGTTCAACGAAGTGTAAATAAAGAGAACACTTCAACGGATATGAAAGTATTCAATGGTGCGATCGTAATGTGCATCACTCGAACTCTTATATCGGTCTTTTTTTAACTGTATTTTTTCTATTAAGCCTAGGAGCAGAAGCGTTTGATGCCATGGGTCGATAAGTGAATCATGAATTTTTTTATATGTAGTGGGATGTATAGAAATATAGGCAAAGAATGCACACTTTCACAGCACTCGAATCACACATCACTCATATAAACGTCCATTTGTTATGCATAATAATGTCAATCTATCAGAAAACATTTGCACATTTTATAATGCACTGCACCGCACTGTACTGTAATGTACAACTTACTGCCAATATCACAACGAAATTTACAATGGAAGTGCACTCACTTACAGTGTTTCAAAAGCATTGTGCAATGCTGCATAGAAATGTAATGCAACGGACTGTGAAGTGTTTTTATGCTTAGTTGATTTGCACGTTTAGCAATCATTGATTGTTGTCTGGCTGCAAAAAAGTCCGTTTCATGACGTCTATCATGAGAGGACCGAAAAATATACATGCTGCAAACATGCTCACAGGCTCATGTATTCGCATGCAATACCCACTTTTAACCGCTTGCATTTTCATCTCCGGATTTGCATTTCTTTGATCCATTCGACAAATTGAAGTGAGGTATGTGCAGCGAATCGCCAGGCCTACTTTCGGGCCCAGCTGACAAAAATCAACCCCATATCGTTCGACTATGCCTTATATGATGCTGTCATCAATTTTCTAGGTGACTGAAGTTTCGGGGTTCAAGTTTCATCAGAAGCGAATTTTTTCGAATAAATTCAGCATGTCAAGCCGAAAAGTGTACTCGAACAATATTTTGGGTAGACGGCGAGATGGCGAAGCTAGAAGATAAACCAGGATGGGGTGTTTTTTTGCGCTATTACAGGTCGACCATAGAAGCATTTAGTTCGCATATAATTTTCACAATTAAGAGGTTTTTAATTGCGCAGCTTTGCTATCGTATAAAATCGTGGAGAAGCGGCCTTTGAGCCACGAGGAAGTTATTGCTCATATCACCGCCAAGTTTTTTAATAGAAGGACATGAGTGCAACAGCAATCATGCCAAGGAGGACTACGTCCTACATAATCTTCCTTAACACCAAATCACTACAAGACCTGTAAGGCTTTTATTAAGAGTATCGTCAAAATTCGGTGATTGGAATTTAGGGGCGTACAAATACGATACCAGAGAGCGCGCAGACACCATTCTTTTTATTTGCTGGGATTTTTTAACTCATCAACTGCGCCTCACCTATTCATGCTGTCACAGGCGGTTTCAATCGTCTTTTTTGCACATGTCGAACTCTTATACTCTACAAAAACACTTGCTGCATAATTCATCATTCACCTTGTTCTCCAATTGACGTCACTTCCTTTTGGAGCATTTATCTTTTGTCGGATAACCGGCCATTGTTAGTGACTAAGCTCGCAAAACCTTGTTTTTATGCGTTTTCCTTTTGAACAACATGCTCTCTCACAAATTTCACTTCGTTTTTCAGAATTGTGTTTTATGATGGCGTCATATTTGTGAATCTACATCAGGTTAACAGATATGATGAAAGGGATGTTGTCCTGAATGGAGCGGTCCCGTTTACCTCATTTTGAAATTCTTCGTATCTCTTTCGCCCATCAATGTGGAATCATCCGCCACCCTTCCCTCTCCCACCCTTTCTTCGCTCTCAGTAGTAACAGATATTTTTGGCACAAACTTATGCTGACTATCTGCTTTCTCCTTGCTAACTTTTTACTCTTTGTTGATCTCAATGTTTTTTGCAAGTCTATATTTTCAAGAGCATTATGACGACTATATGTGTGTGCACATACGTCTGTCGATCTGACTGTTAACTTCATTTGGTAACCACCAAAACTTCGGCTGCGAAATCTAGCGGATCTAATATATACCCGTTGAATGATAAACGCATATATCAACGTCCAGGTTGATCGATCAATTTCGAAAGGTTATACTGTCACTGAAAAGTGTCACAAATCTTACATATATTTTTCAATCGGTTGCCTCACAAAAATAAAATCATTTATGAAGTTGTCACAGCATTAAAGAAATGAATAATGATTGGGCATATTTTATAAATATTAGCAGTTTGTGAAATCATCTAACCCTATCAAACGCACATCTTATCAAATCTTCTCGCCTGTTTTGCAACTGTTGGATTCAAAAGGTTTAATTTTTATACCACAAGTTGGCATTCTTAACGGGATCAGTCGACCAATTATTTGAATAATGAGGAATTTTGAGGATTTGCTTGAATTATTCATTTTTTGAATAGCGTGATAGGTTAGGGTTTTTTCTTGTACTATGATGATGTTTGCATCCTAAATCGGATAGATCAGATGATTTATGACGTCATATTTGGATTCCAAGATTTCTTGTGGTTTTGTTTACTCTCTTGGCTTTGTGTTATCTTCCGATTGTATCCTTGTTCCTCTTGACAGGAAATTTTTTTTTGAATATTGCTGGATCTTCAATAAATTCATTCTGTGTCTAGTTTTACGTGAAACCTATAGCTGTATTCATGTAGAGTGCAAATACATTGTACTTTGCTGGGTGAGTTGCAACACAGCACACTTAAGATCACTGCCACAGTAGAGCGCAGTATCCTTGCTTTGGCAATTTTAGAAGTGCGCCACAGCGTCATACTCGCTTTTTTGAGAGGGGAGCGAGGGGCAAAGGAGGGGGGGGGGGGGGGGGGGGGG